>JAPMLY010003888.1:17500-21203 GCA_026401115.1 Tetraselmis chui | reverse complement strand
CAACCGCTACCGCGACAGGCTTCGACACGACCACCTCCTCCTCTTCATCGTCACTCTCCTCAACCACAATCTTCCTTCGGCTGCCCCCCACCTCCACATCATTCTGCATAGACGTCGTTGGCGCTGCTGCCGCCATATCCCCCTCCTCCTCTTCCTCGTCACTCTCCTCAACCACAATCTTCTTTCGGCTGCCCCCAACCTTCACATCATTCTGCATAGACGTCGTTGGCGCTGCTGCCGCTACATCCTCTCCCTCCTCCTCCTCGTCACTCTCCTCCACCACAATTTTCTTTCGAGTGACAGCCCCCACTCCCGTTCCGTTGCCTGTCGCTTCTGCTACTGGGGATGTTGTTGTGGCGTTCACCTCGGCATGCTCCTTCCTGTCCTCCTCCTCATCACTTTCCTCCTCAACCACAATCTTCTTTCGGATAACATGCGCCTCTGCGCTCTTCTCTGTTGCTTCTTCTGCGGGTGAAGTTGTGGTGGCCGTGACCTCTGTACCCTCCTCCACACCTTCCTCGTCCTCACTCTCCTCCACAACAATCCTCTTCCGCCCACCACCACCACCTACCCCCTCACCCTTCCCAGATCCCACCACTACTTCCTCCCCCTCATCCTCCTCGTCGTTTTCCTCAATCACAATCTTGCGCCGGGTCGTGGCAGCAGTCTCGCTGGGCGGCGTCAGAGGCGGCGTGTTGGGCCCATCCGGCGTCACCACCTTCACCTCCCCCTCACCATCCCCCTTCTTCTCCATATTTCCAGACACCTTACTCGCAGACGACGCACGAAGAGCTTCACTTGATAGCAAAGTGTCCTCACTAACACTCACCTCTGCCACCGTATTTTTCTCGTTCACAGCATCCTCCTCCATCTGTACCTCCTTCTTCACTTTCCTTTCACTCTCATCCGTCACCTCGCGCGTCCCGTTTCCCTCGCCCTCCGTGACGCGACCCCTCAACACCTCCAGCAGCGCACGGTACTCCGCAGCCGCCTGCTTGCTGCCGGGTAGCTTAGCCAGCAACGCACGGTAGTCAGCACACGCGGCGTCCAGTTCCCCGAGCTGCCGTCTCGCGAGCGCGCGGCGGTGGAGGGCCTTCACATGGCCCGGCTCAATTCGCAGCACCGCCTCGCAGTCCGCCAAACAAGCTGCGACAAACCAAAACAATCGTACCTTGACATCAGCCGTGTCACCCCCGAAATAACCCCTACCCCCACGAATTCCATCATATATTTTTTTTACTCAAACCCTTAAAAAACGAAGTGCGAATATGGGAGGTCAAAGCTGAGACAATGTTTCAAACAGGTAGAAATGAGAAGCAGATTAAATTGAACACATTGCACACACACACACACACACACACACACACACACACACACATACGCACTCTATCTCTTACACATACATACATACAATTACACACACACACAAACGAAAACACACACACACACATATACATAACACATATACGCACACAATAGCAAACAAACATACTAACACACTCATACACACAGACACTCACACACTCTAACACATACACACAAACACAAACACACACACACTAACACACACTTCAACAGACACACACACACTCTTACACACACACACACATACTCACACATACACACACAGTCAAACGCACGCACACAAGCACACGCACGCCCACGCACACACACACACAGTCACACAAACGCGCGCGCACACACACACACACACACACACACACACACAGTCACACGCACACACAGTCACACGCACGCACACAAACAAAACGGTGTAGACATTTCGCCGAATGTGTTGTACATCATAATACGCCGATAACAGTAAATGGAGAGAAGTGGGGGGGAGGACATGGTAGGAGTGAAGTTCACACCGTGAAAGTCTTTAATTTTGAGGTGGAGCATCGCTCGGTTGGAGAGCACCGCCACGTTTGTGGGGTCAGTGGCGAGGGCGGCCGCCCACAGCTGACCAGCGCGCTCCATCTCACCGCCCTTGAAGGCCTCATTGCCAGCGAGCCGAAGCTCCTCCACACTCTTCTTCCCCTTCCCTGTCTCCACTACCTCCTCCTCACCCTCAACCTTCTCATTCTCCATTGCAGACGCCTTCCTGCCATCAAGACCCATCCCGGGTACGGTCTTCTTGTCATTTAGCACATCGCCATTGTCAGTCACCTTCGCGTGTTTCTCCGTGGGCGGCTCAACGGGTGAGGCAGCGGGGGGCACCACCGATGGTGGCTTCTCATCCGTCGCACATGCCTTCTTCTCATCCGACCGCTCACGACGCGATGCCTTCGTCTTCCTCGCTGCGAGCGCCTAAGCAAAATGAAAGTGCAACATACAAAGGGTAGCATCACACACGGAGGCTGTGCGATGAAAACGAACACACCACCCTAACAAAAAGGTGTAATACGCAATCATGTCAACCTCTTCATCAATAAGTTGATTTCGGGTACTTCCTAAGGTTAAAAAAGGGGAGTAACGCGGACGGCTCATCCACTGGGAATGAAGGGGGATGGCTGCTGCTTGGTCGAACTACGCATCCATCCCAACGTAACGATTATGGGAGAGGGATTCGCGTGCATGCCAAGACTTACAGCATGACCTATATCATTGTGCGATGTACCAATTAGGCAGCACCCGGTACATCTCTTTTGTAAATATATATTTTCATGTATTTAAATAGAGAGGAAGTCGTATGTAGGTAATAGGCATCAGCAGCACATCCACCATTAAGAGCGTCACAAAGGAAGGCTGTCATGGAGTTCAGCCGAGACGCGTTGCAAAACCTCCATGCGCACATGCATTTCCCAGGACACGGTGAAACGCAACCGAAGTGGACCGACGAACAAAGCGCCTCATTTCGATGTTGTTGCTTGCTACCCTCCTCCGCGGGCCTACTTCCGGTGTCTTAGGTGTCTTTGGTGGCTTAGGTGTCTATCCTAAGGTGGAGGTCGATAGTAATTTTGGGCTCCCTTTTTCAAAAACGTGTGCCGCCCAAAACTACAAACTATCATCATGTCCCGCAAATGACATGTAGTTATTCGGTCCCGAGCAATGCAGCGCAGGGCAATACAAACAGTAAGGTTTAGGATTTTTTCTAGAACACAAATGCATGTGGGTTGTGGGGAAACACATCCGGACAGATATACACAGAATATACGAAGATTGTGATCATTGGTTAGCGAAACAAATATATGTAGATTATCGTCCGTAGAATATTCGTTGAAGTAAAATGTAGTCGGCAGCGATCGCGTAATTTTATGTGTGGATTACCTTTTGGCGGAGGGCCTCCACCGCTGCCACCCGCTCCTCCCACCCACGCCGGCGAGCCTCCCACTCCGCCTCCGCCTGTTTGGCCTTCCCACGTCGCACCTCCGCCTGCGCTTTAAACTCATCACCCACCGCCATACTATGACCCTCACCCTCCTCCTCCCCCTCGCTCTCGTCGTCGTCGTCGCTATCCAACTCCTCGATCACCACCGCTCCTTTCTTGTACTCGATCGAATCCGCACCAAACGTGGTCGCCGACCTCGCCGCCCGTCGCTTCTTCCTCGCCGCAATCAACTTCCGCACCTCAGCCAGATCTTTCTCGACTCCGCGCTTAGCGGGCGCAGGCACGTGAGCGAGCGCGTTCTGAAACGCCGCCGCTGCGCCTTCCAACTTCCCCAGCGCCTTATGACACCCTCCAAGCCGGTTCCACGCTTTA
>JAPMLY010003888.1:0-12500 GCA_026401115.1 Tetraselmis chui | reverse complement strand
GTTTGTATGTGTGCGTATGTGCGGGTGTATGTATGTTTTTATTTTGTTGGCATGCGTGTGTGTGTATTTATTGTTTTTGCAAAGCGCTTCGGCTGAATAACCGTCAGCTTCAAAGTGAGCATAAACCTAAATCATTTTACGGGCCTCTCCCTCGCACTTATCACATTAATTATAATAAACAATATGTCCGTCTCTGCGATGTTCTCCGTCGTAGTTATTCTGTCCAACGAGATTGGAGGTCACGAGTACACAATGTGGTCGAAAGCGGCTTGAAGCAAGTGGCCCGTCACTACAATTGGCCGTACCACCCCAGTTATCCTTTTCTCATCGCTCATGGTCTCACCCGCAATGGCACAAACATAAAAAAAACTCTACTGACACCCTCTATCTCCCGGTCCACACAACTCCGTACCTTTCATGCGACGGCATCTCACCTCTCTCGATGTCTAACCCCCCCTCTTTTACTCTTGCAAGCCGTGAAAAATGATATTGATTTACAACATGTACCGTTCTTCCGTTGGTTGCCGTCTCATTAGTGGTCGCCTCCCCAATATTGATGCTATGAAGGTCATACTTACCATCCATAGCCTACACTAAGGTCGCCCTCCGAAAATAAATTATTCACAAGACGTACCGTTCGCGTTGTAACGGCTGCTGTCTAAAGGTCTTCTCGCAGCTACCATCTAGGAACTAGCTAGGATACAAAAATGGAGGCCGGGGTCCCTAGCTAGATACTCCAAGGGACTAATTCATCAAAAGCAACTATGTGGCGTGTAATCAACACATGGACAGATGGCGGGATGGACGGCATTGCAGCGGGTTAGAAAGGCCGCGTTTGAAATCCTCAAAACCCCCCTTCGCCACGGAGAAAAATACCTACAAGAAGCCCTTGGGCTATGGGGCTACTCCCTACCGACTCTTGCGTGGTCGCCCAATCCATGTGACAAACCGTGAAAAGGCGCGAATCCCCGACAAGTCAAGAATGTCGTTGATGTTGGTGTTGCCACTCGCGCAACCATTTCGTCACGTTTGGGTGCTTTCCAGTTGCATGGTAGAGGCACTGCCGGAAACGGAACGGACACCCATTCTCCACCGTCCATTTCAACACCGCCAAGTGTCCCCCCTCGGCCGCCTCGGCCGCCGTGTCTCCGTCCCAAGGGCACCCTTGATTCCGTAGCCACCGCAGGACGGCGAGGTGCCCGGCCCCCGCCGCCTCCGCGCAAACCCACTCATCCCAACCACACCCTTGCTCCCTCAACCATCGCACCACCCCCAAGTGGCCACCACCCGCGGCGGCAGCCATGACATCCTCATTCAAGACCGCCCCATGTGCGGTGTGCAGCCATTGAAGAAGCTCCATGTGCCCTCCCCTCGCACAGTCTGTTGACATAAATTAATGGCATGCATATCACACACACACACGCACACACACACACACGCACACACACGCACACACACGCACACACACACACACACACACACACACACACACACACACACACACACACACACACACACACACACACACACACACACACACATAGTCACCTCCATTCTCTGTCTCGCCTCTTCCCTTCCACCCACCTCCGCTTCAAGTAGTAAATTGTACTTGAGGGGCAATGATACATCTCAACATTGTAGTAGCCGAGTACCCGTATGATGTTTAAAGAGAACCAAGGCCGCAAAGAGAGCCGCATGTCAGACGAAGGGCCTTATCTCCTTCCTAAAATGACACCTACCGCTCCGCATATTACTGTCAAACAGGACGCCCTTTGCTCCACACACACACACACACACACACACACACACACCTGCCCACACCACCAACACCGATCTATCAGATCCTATGGGTATCCCTCTTTTCGTACTCTTGTAATAAATTCACCCCTCGCTAATAAATTCATCATTTCAACACCGCTAAGAGGGGGTGAATGAAACGCACCAGCGCCTTCTCGCACTGCTCCTGGATTTTAAGTAGCTCCTTGGCAGAGGGGTCCACCTTTAGCCCCTCCTGCGCGTCCTCCAACGCACCCTCCATGTTCCCCAGCTCCACTCGCGCCGCGGCCCGCCGCAGCAGCGCCTTCATGTAACCCGGCTCCACAGCCAGCGCAGCATCGCAGTCCGCCTCCGCCTGCATCCACTGCTTGAGCTTCATGTGCACCGCCGCACGGTTGGCCAGCACCACCGAGCTCCCGGGCCACAGCTCCAGACTGAGGCTGTATGCGGCCACCGCAGAGGCAAACTCGCGAGCGCGAAAGAGGTCATTCCCCTTTTCTTTCTCCCGCAACGCCAGAACCTCTCGCTCCGCGGAACTCAGGCCAGCATTCGCCGCAGACAACTTACCTACCGACCCCACAATCGCAGGCGCCTCCAGCCCAGCCCCACCCTGTGCACAAGTCATTCACCACTCAACGACCTTGCCCATTACATTGCTCCCCATCTCCCACAACCAAACCCCCATATTGACTCACTTGCCCACAAATTACCTTGATGGGCGCATGTTTCACGCCAACCATGTGGCCACCAACGTTTGTAAACATGATTTAAGCTTTGGACCTCCCCAACCGAATATCCTAGGTTATAAGCTTAACACTCATACATGTGAAATGTTAAACATTGCTTTCTGAATAGAAATGGCGGCAAAAAGCAAGATCTCCTTATTGTGAGACAATAAATGTAAAAGATGACACTCGTGTCTAGCTAGATTTTTTTTTCACGCACAACGCACAACTATTCCCGATGCATGAGTGTAACTTGGGGGGGGGGGGGGGGGGGGGGGTGTGAACAGTGCACGCCGGAGTTGCTCCATGACGGCAAATATCTCGTACATGTTATTAAGATAGGGTGCGTTTGCCGTGTTCTCTTAGGGACGCATTCAATATTACGTGAATACGGTTGCTATGCATACTCACGGTGCATGAGAAGGGCAACGGTAGCAACAAAATCTCATCAAGTTGCCGCACCAGCGGTTAACACCGGACCTTTCATATTCCATGTAACCTTCCGGTTAAAGAGGTGTGTGAGATGCTTTATTAACTTCTCTATTAGTATTGCGACGGAAGGCAGCTTTAAGCGCACGCCGATGAGTAGGTTACGCGAGAGGAACGCGATATGCATATCGCACCGCAACGAAGGCTAGTCCATTTGTAAATTAGGTGTCGTTGTCTTCTCTAGTGATGTGTGTGAAAGAGTCTACGTATTGTGCTCAAACTGATGGAGAACATGCCGGAGAGTGTTTTGTGGGCCACTCCAATCCGCTTAATCCGACACGAGAACTTGCAACATCGACGTCGCTGATGTAAAAAACACCAACAATATGTGCTTCCCTTGCTACCTCCACGTTTGGCACAATACTCTTGCTCAGTCTTGCCTTGTGCTAGGCAGTTGCGGCGACAATAAAGGTTGCCGACATATTGTCGACGGCCGTTGTACCTAGGCACTGACCTTTCATCGGCGATTGCCCGCGCATGCGCGTATTCCGAAAGCACCTATCACCGTGGGAGTGTTGTTTGGGTCGAGGACTATCCGTACATATAATTTTAGGCGCTCGTTTGGCATGGTGCGTTGTGGGCAAGAGTTAAAAACATATAACGGCAGGTTCAACCATCCATGGCCAATATGCCATGATTGAGAGGTCCGCCGCCCCTCGGGCCTGGTGCAAAATGCCCACAAATGCCGGAATACTAAGATACCAATATCACGGGCAATTTGCCAGAAGATGAGTGAATTCTGCGGACTTTTGGGTGCCCTATTCGTCGGTCGACAACGCATACCCTTTTTCCAGTATCTAAGTACAATCGGCGACCGTAGTTTGATAGTAATTAAAAACTGAACATATTTCTACTACAAGAAAAGCGGAACCCCCTAGCAAATAAAAGGTACCCGTAAACATCTCTAATGTCAAGTAGGGACTAACGCTCGGTCACTCGAACATGCCTTTCGAGGACCTATACATAGCAACACCACCACAAAGTAGTTAAACCTTCTCTATTGGTCTTGGTGAAATTTGTCCCATCCGTGTTTTTGATTACATGAGAAGCCCCCAAAGTAAGGTAGGTCCACCGTTAGTTGAAAACACTAATGTCAAGCAACCCCGCGTGAAAAAGTTGCCCGATCCCGCTACCCAAGTATTTACTTGTGATCACCCCCGGCAACTTGAGGCCTTGTAATAGGGTCGTTATCAACACCTAAACCATGAATCGTTAAGGAATGTTGACTTAGATAAGTCTTCTCGCATGTGGCAGGTGCGCGTGGAGGCATTAGCGGTGCGGGGGCCGCTACGTCGGCAGAAAGAGCCGGCTCGCTAGTGGCGGAACTCGGCACCGTTTCGAGTAGGTTGACCTCAAACGTTGCCATTGCCTCTTTTACTGTCGAAAGTCTTCTCGCGCGCTCCAAGAAACTTGCCTTGTTCCCCTTTAAAGGCGGAGCTTCGGGGTCTGAGTGGCGAATGAGCATCTGCAACTCTGGGACAACCATGCGGGCGATAGCCGCATCGCCTTGCTTGGCGATCATGGCCAACAAGGTATTCCCCATAGTAACGCTCTCTATAGCCGCTTTAACTGCCTTATAGACTCGGTCGCGGTAATCTATCCACGTTGGCGCTCCCTTAAATCGGAGGTGAGACTCCTCCTCTGCACGCTTTGCTCCAAACGCTTTAGTCTTCCGACCAGTATTCCCCCTCATGTGTGCACCCATGTCCACACCAGTGATGTGTTGCCATGCATTTTGTGCTGCTACTCCCTCCATATCATTGTCGTCTTGTGTAGCCGGTGGTGTCAGTTGTATGTTCTCCTCTTGGGAGGCGGCCGATGCCAAGTCGAGTAGGTCCTTCATTTTTTTCGTCCGCCTGTACACGCCCATCTCTAGCGCGCCGTAATAAGGCGATCCCACCATTACTCTGAGCTCCTTGGCAACGGCCAAACCGGCTTCCAACATGCCAACACCGTCCTCCCTCCCTTGAGCCCAACGACTGCACGCTAGCTGAAAAAGCTGTTCTTTTTGCTTTTTGTCGAGGTTGACGTAAGGGGCCGACTGCCTCGTCGGTCGCTCGATTCCCACCAACACATGCACATGCTCTGTTCCCGACAAGGTGAAGAGGAGCTCACGGACGAACGTGGCTTGGCAGCCACCCGTATTCTGTGCAAGTCATAGAATGATTATATTTCAGGAAGCCGTCGTCGTGTGAAAATTTGGCACGCATAGGGGGGATATAGCACGTGCGCTTTGGTGGGTGCTTGCATGAGCTTTTCAAAAATCAATACTGAATTCAAAATACTCGGCGCACATACCTGTCAGAGCGGCGTCGACTCGCATCGTGCAACGTCTCATTCATACTTGCCACAAACGCATGGACCCGGCAGTCCACTCAATTGATTGTCGATTGGTGTAAAAAGGGCAGCTTAAAGACCGAGTTTGAGGCCAGTGGAGGCTTGGTGGGACAGGTGGTATTCGGTGCGTTAGTTGTAAGATCGAGCGATGCGGCACTGATCGCTCGACCCGCACCAAGTTTTGTTGACCAAAAGGTTGCTGCCTAGCACCAATCTTACCCCATACTGTCCTAGAATGCCCTAAAGCCCTAATAGATTACCATGGATGCCCTAAGGGCGAAGTTATGTGAGTAGTTGTGGTCTACCAATCACTTTTATGGGGCAGAGTTAGTCGGCCTTGACATTAGAGATACCATTGACAATAGAGATGTTAGCGGGTACTTTATTAAGAATTGCTCGCTACGTGCATTTTACCGCCAGTTTACCCGTGCTCATGTCGTTCTTCTTGTAATCCATGATTTTTCCAGTTTACCCATATACCTGTATCATTTTTGCAATTCGGGAATACAGTACAAGTATATGATACCCGTACATTGCGGCAATGTAAAGTGCCCGGCATACAGAATACTCGCGGGCCGGCGCAGTGCCCTCGCACCCAATGATACTCTTCCCCGCCCTGTCGTGGCAGGATGCTAGCCGACTTTGACTATACGATAGCTGATCTGTGATATCCGGAGAGTGTTTTGCGGGCGCCTTAACCCTAATCCGCCTAATTAGACACGAGAACTTGCAACATCGACGTTGTTGATGTAAAAAACACCAACAATATGTGCTTCCCTTGCTACCTCCACGTTATGCACAATACTTTTCCTCATTCTCGCCTCGTGCTATGCAGTTGCGGCGACAACAAAGGTTGCCGACATATTGTCGACGGCCGTTGTACCTAGGCACTGACCTTTCATCGGCAATTGCCCGCGCATGCGCCTTTTCCGAAAGCACCTATCACCGTGGGAGTGTTGTTTGGGTCGAGGACTATCCGTACATATTAACTGGGGCGCTCGTTTGGCCCGGTGTGTTGTGGGCAAGAGTTAAAAACATATAACGGCAGGGTCAACCATCCCCGGCCAAGATGCCATGATTGAGAGGTCCGCCGTCCCTCTGGGCCTTGAGCAAAATGCCCACAAATGCCGGAATACCAAGATGCCAATGTCACGGGCAATCTACGAGAAGATGAGTGAATTTTGCGGACGTTTGGGTGCCCTATTAGTCGGTCGACAACGCATACCCTTTTTCAGTACCTAGGTACCATGGGCGACCGTAGCTGGATAGTTATTAACAATTAAACATATTTCTTCAAGAAAAAAGCAGTGGAACCACCAATAAGCAAAAAGTACTTTATTAACAACTGCTCGCCATGTGCATTTTAGTTTGCCCGTGTTCATGTTGTTCTTCTTGCAATCCGCGATTTTTCAAGTTTACCCGTATGCCTGTATTATTATTGCAGTTCGGGAATACAGTACACGTACATGATACCCGTACATTGCGGCAATGTACAGTGCCCGGCATGCCTATCCATACTCGCGGGCCGGCGCATTGCCCTCGCACCCACAGATACTCTTCCCCGCCCTGTCGTGGCAGGATGCTAGCAAGCAGCGGTAGGGAATTTAACCGAAGATATAGCTCCACAGGAACCACCATCGCATTTCTTTTGACCAGCGGCAGGAACGTAGCGATACGTTCGAGGGGGTCGGGGTGTCGTGCGGCATCTGCCGGTGGGGATTATACGGGTACGTGTTCGGTTTTCGAGTAGTGGCTGTCAGGAATAGAGGTACAGCGGCCGCGTATAGCCGGGCGGTCGGATGAGTCACCCCAAGTTTACGGAGAGTGCAGCCTTCCATGCGCGATCAGCGCAGGAGCTGGAGACTGGAAAGCGGACGGTTGGCGCGCAGCGGACGCTGGATGGCCGCCACTACAGTAGGTCGGTGAATGAATACTAATTTATATTTTCTTTACTTATTATTATTATGTCTGTCAGTACATTGCTCTGTAATTATTAGGGTTTTCCGACGTATACGGTATGTGAACCAATGCGCCTTCGCCAGTTTGTTCTGCAACGGTGCAGTGCCGCCGGCTTATACGGACATGGACGGCGGCTACGGCGTGAAGCAGAGCCGTTTCAACCAGCGGCCAGGCGGGTACGGCTGGAAGGTGAGATTGACGTGCCGGCGGTGTTGTCAAGGCCGCAAGGGTTTGCGCTGGGAGACATATTGGGATATTGGGCTATATTGTCGTGTGAACTGTACTTTGTAGGATATCCTAAATAGTATGTTTTATTACAAGAAAGTCGATCGTGTGAGTATTCATACCTTCGCGCTATATATATGGGTCTCGCTCTCTCACGCAGGCAGCGGACAAGAAAATGCTGGATACTGTCGTGGGGGACCCGTCCACGCGATTCGGTGGCTACCGGCAACCGCAGAGCCTGATCGTCAGCCCAGCGACACTGACGCCCCCGAAAGATGTAAATTCCTGGTCACACCACCGGCGATTGTTCATTTTTAAATAAATAACTGAATTGTGCGAGGCCGTAGCGCTATAGCGTGTGTGGCATCGTGCTACGATGAATTTCTGCAGTATGTGTGTGTGTGTGTGTGTGTGTGTGCGTGTGTCTGTGTGGGTGTGTTTGTGTGTGCGTGTGTTTGTGTGTGTGTGTGTGTGTGTGTGTGTGTGTGCGTGTTTGTGTGCGTGGGTGTGTGTGAGTAGATGTGTGTGTATGTGTGTGTGTGTGGGCGTGTGTGTGTGTGTATTTGTGTGCGTGGGTGTGTGGGAGTAGATGCGTGTGTATGTGAGTGTGTGTGCGTGTTTGTGTGCGTGGGTGTATGTTTGTTTGTGTGTGTGTGTGCGTGCGTGTGCGTGTGTGTGTGTGTGTGTGTGTGTGTGTGTGTGTGTGTGTGTGTGTGTGTGTGTGTGTGTGTCTGTGCGTACATATGCGTATGCCAGGAATAAATGAGACGGTGCATATGTGTGATTGCTTTCGTCGGGCTGACGGCATCGCGATGTTGAGTGCTCTCCAGGTGTTGGACTGCTTTGTGGCGCTGCCGGGAAACACGCTGAACGCGCGCAATACGATGCAACCGCCCTTCACCACTCACCGCTCGGTCCGTGGAATCTCCGACCCCGCGAACTCGCCGCCCTCGGCCGAATGGCGAGGCAGTGGCACCTACTCGCTGCACGACTAAGAACCGAAGGGACGGAGCCAAAACATCCAGGCGCAGACGGGCCTTATCCCGTAGTGCCGTACCCATCCTGATTCCCTATCCAATCCCAACCAGAATATCAGATACATCTCACGCACGCGCATATCATCAATAGCAAATAACAATTTAATTAAATTCAGTTCTACGGGTTCACGTACCTCGTCAGAATCACACGCGTGGCACCGGCGTTGTCAAGATTTCTGTCAACTATGCGCGCATCACATCCAATCGACGATGCGTTCAATGTTCTGACAGTTATGTCCGTATGCAACATTTCGTTCGTCGAACTACTGATGTGCCATTTCGGCGTTTTTTGGGGGATGTGCGGCGAGAGTTGATGCAACGCCTTTCTGCTGCTCTTCATGGTACTTTGGGTTCCTATCTCCGCGACGCTTTGCAAGAGGGCAGTGCTGATGCTGTGGCATGCCTTCCCGTTCCTCGGGCTTTCGTTTTTTCCTCTTTTATCCTTTTTGCTAGGTGGTCTCCGCTGTTTTTTCTTGTAAGAATTTCATTGATTGACAAAGAACTGTTCTTCGTTGCCACTTTTTGACGCGGGAAAGGCCATTCTACTATTTTCGTTTAGGAAGTTGATTAAGGTGCCCCCCCCCCCCGCACCCCGCCCTTCTTTTTGAGCCCCCCATATTGACAAGTGGGTGGCTTCACAGGCTGTACAAGTTACTGTTGATAACAATCACTGTTGAGGACGGGGTTTCAAACCCTAATAAATACTAAGCCCTAATACCAATAAGCCCTACATATAAACCCCGTAGCGTAGGTCAAGGATTGGAGCTTCATTAAGGACTGCTGAACCGCACCCTTCCCCCCTTTTGGTGGACATTTTTGAAACAATGTTAGGATGTGAAGGCCTTCAGTTCGATTAGCCACAATTTGAGGTCAGAATGGCGATACCTTTTCGAAAGGAAATCATAAATTGGGAAAGCAATTCACTGCCAGCATTCATGTTTTACAAAACGTATTGTATGATGCAGTTTTAGATGGGCCCCTTTTTGTTTAAAAAATAATTGATAACATTTTATTTCATGCTGATGACATTTCCCCCTGACACAGCAATCAGTAGTAAAAGTCACTCGCCATGTTAATACGGATTTTTACTGCATTCTTTGTGATAGGCGTATTTAACAAACAGCGATCATTTAAAAAGTAAACACTAATATACCTTTTGCTGGCGTGTTATTTTATTGCCTTTTTGCACAGGAAAGAAATTGAACCATAAGCAAAAAAAAGAACAAACAAAGAAAACACTAAAACCTGCAAACGAACAGAAATATATTGAATAGAGAGTCAACGAACACGAAATGAATACCAAATAAACAAGAATACTGCGAATAAAATTGAAACTTATCAAAAGATAGCAGTGTTACTGCATTCTTTCTCATTGGCTTTTAGACAAAGCGCGACAAATATAAGAGCAAACACTAATAAACATTCTGCTCAAAAAATCGCTTTTTTTGCACAAGGAAAAAATTTAACAATAGGCAAACAAAATAAACAAGCAAAGAAAACAGTAAACCCTAGAAGTAAGTAAAAAAACATATAATAGAGAACCAACGAACACCAAATAGAGACCAAATAAACAAAAAACTGCGAATAGAATTGAAACTTAGCAAAGCATGACATTGTTTTTTATTGATTTAAGTGAACAGTTGACATGGAATATGCTGTGAACATGCGGGTAAAATAAAAGCAAAACATACATAGGAAAAATTGAAACAAACACATATCAAAACAGAGCAGAACAGTTCATATCAAGAAATAAACCAGAAAGCAAAACATTACAGAGCAAAGAAGTTCCAACCCTCATTGTAACCAACCATGTAACCAAGTAGAAAGACAAAGCCAACCCAGACGATCCAAAAAATAAAAGAAAATTTTAAATCCAGCCCCCCAAAATTGTAAAACTTAACAAAACAAAACAAAACAAAATAAAATAAAAGCACAAACAAATCGCAACAATAAACACAACAAAAAACACACCGCGGTAACTCAAAAAATTTGATGCGCGGGTGATGGCATATTTACGATACGCTGAGAGCATATGGCGATTCGGATAACAATTACGAAGGCGGATGAAGCCACGCTGATAATTGTGCCTACATTGGCTTCCACGCCCCGCTCGTTCATTATACCGTTCACACCTTGTACAGCTTTCGCAGGTCAGCGACGTCGACGCCCGCCGCCTCGATACCCTCTACCGCCTCCTGCACCGCCGCTTTCCCGGGCTTCCCCATCAGCATCACGTTCATCGCAAAGCGGTCGCAGTCGGTGAGCCCCCGCAGGAGCTGCGCACCGAGCGCTGCGTCGCGAGGCAATATTCCGCCGCGCGCGATGGCCGTCGCGTAGTCTGCGACGATCCGGGGCGTCAGGCTCGCTTTGAACAGCCGAGGCAGCGCCTCGGGGCTCAGCTGTCGAACATACGTCGCCAGCTGCGCGGGATCCTTCGCGAACAGCTTCGCGGTACGTTCAAAGTCGACGGCTGATTTCGGCGCGGGTGGCAGCGATTGCTGCGCCTCGTGCAGACGAATAGCGGCGGCCGCTTTCGCAGCCGCGGCCTCGTGGAGCTTCGCGGTGGATTTATGTGCCACCGACGACCCCACTGGATTTTCAGATATGGCACTCGCTTCCGCGGGAAACTTGGCCTCCGCGTCAACGACACCACCCTCGTCGTTGTCATCGGTTTCCTCGACGACGGGGATCTTTCTCCTCGTCTCAACAGCTTTCTTTTGTGCCGCCAGAGCACGCGTGCACTCCTCTGCCTCCTGCTCGAGCGCTTTGTTTTTCGGCAGCGCCGCCCGAACCGCCGCGTAATCCGCAGCCGCCTCCTCCAGCCGACCCAACTTCCGTCGAGCCGCGGCGCGACGGTGACGGGCCTTCACATACTCCGGATCGCGCTGCAGCGCGGCGTCGCAGTCCGCGTCCGCCGCGCCATACTTCCCGTCCTTCAACAGCGCCATCGCACGGTTTGCGTAAAGTACCGCATTGCCCGGCTCCAGCGCAATCGCCGCACTGTACGCCTCCACAGCCGCGACCAGCTCGCCAGCCTTGAACCGAGCATTGCCAACTTCCTTCAGCTCAGCCGCACTCTGCCCTTTCTCATCCTCTGGCGTCGACTTCGCACAAGATATCGTTGTCGACTCGGGGTCCTCCCTTTCCCCCTTTTCCTCCTCGTCGTCACTCTCTTCCTCCACCACAATCCTCCTTCGGCTTCCCCCCGACCCCATGACGCCTTTCTCTGCTGACGCTCCTTTTGCAGATCCTCTAACTTCTTTACCCTCCACCACTACCGGTTCCTCCTTAACCGAGCGCTCGAAGTCGATGGGCGACTGTTGCACCGGCGGCAATGGCTGCTCGCCGATCGTGTCAGCTGTTTCCGCGACAACATCCTCGTTTAGCTCCACGGTCGTTTGATCCCTCATCGGAGCGGTGGACTCAGCCTCGCCACTCGCTTTCACGGGCGCCTTTCCCATAGATGCCTTTGCCTCCGTATCTTCGGCGACTTCCTCGCTGTCGTTGCTTTCCTCGGCGATTGGTATTTTCCGCTTCGACTCGTCTGCTTTCTTTTCCGCCGCAAGAGCCTGCGCACATTCCTCCGCTTCCTGCTCGAGCGCTTTATTCTTCGGCAGCGCCGACCGAACCATCGCGTAATCAGCCGCCGCCGCCTCCAGCCGACCCAGCTTCCGTCGAGCCGCGGCGCGACGGTGCCGTGCTTTAACGTAGCCCGGATCGCGCTGCAGCGCGGCGTCGCAGTCCGCCTCCGCTGCGCCGTTCAGCCCATCCTTCAACAGCGCCATCGCACGGTTTCCGTAAAGTACCGCATTGCCCGGCTCCAACGCGATCGCTGCGCTATACGCCTCCACTGCCGCAGTCAGGTCGCCAGCCTTGAACCGAGCATTTCCGACCTCTTTCAGCTCCATCGCGCTCGGCCCCTTCACAACCTCTACTGGCGTCTCCTCCTTCG
>JAPMLY010003886.1:0-25658 GCA_026401115.1 Tetraselmis chui | reverse complement strand
AGAGCACAACTTAGGCACTGCTTTGGACCCCTCCCCAGGTCGAGGACTCCACACCCCTCTGGGCATGGCGGCCCCCCGGTCAACTACAGTCCTCGGGCCGGCCGACGACCTCCCTTCCCGTATGATCAACTCATACCTCCTTACATGCCTGTACTTCACCTCCCCCCCCCCACCTCGCGAGCTTTTGGCTCCACGGTATGTTACCCCCGGACTCAACCAACCCCCCCGATACGGTCACCTCGGCCTGCTCGGTTGCCCGTCGCTGGCTCCTCGAAACCATCAACCGGATCACCGACCTCCCTCTCCGCGTAAAAAATTCGATAGCCCGTGACCTCGCCCACCACTCGCGATGGACGGCGCGGACCACCCGTACTCCCCACCCGTCAGCACGTCCGTGTTACGACGCCACCCCCTTGTCCGACGACCTCGCATCGGGATTTCATGAGATACGACTGGACATTCCTACCTCTTGTGTCGCGATCTGTTTTTTGTACCATCTCACTTCACAGCAGCGTGAACTCCGCTCGCCCGGTCCGACACCGCCCACCGCAACGCTCTCTCCCCCCCTGCTGACAAAACTAAAACACCAGAAAGTCCAGTTTTTTCGAGCAGCTTCGATCCCTTCAATCTCAGGACAGCGGATTAAACTTCGCTATGTTAATCCATGTACACACGGAATGGCATGAAGGGGGTTAGAACCGCCGCTTCCCGGAACGGAGTTGTACGCCTTATCCAAGTACCGCCAAAATTCGGTACCCGATAGGAACATAGTGTGTATATGAACCCATCGCATCGCATCGCGAATGAGCTGCGAACACCTATAGCGAACCCCTATAGGTGGAGGGCAAGGACTCCCCCGGAGTCTAACGTACATATGTGTCCATTAGTAGCCCTACGGAGGGATATGTAAACACTCCCCCTTAATGGACATCATCCCATGAACTCCGGCCGGTGCCCTAGTAAACCCGCAGTAAACGTGGAGGGCCCATAACCTCTTAATCCATGTACACACGGAATGGCATGAAGGGGGCTAGAACCACCGCTTCCCGGAACGGAGTTGTACGCCTTATCCAAGTACCGCCAAAAGTCAGTACCCGATAGGAACATACTGAGTATATGAACCCATCGCATCGCATCGCGAATGAGCTGCGAACACCTATAGCTAACACCTATAGGTGGAGGGCAAGGACCTCCCCGGAGTCTAGCGTACAAATGTGTCCATTAGTGGCCCTACGGAGGGATATGTAAATACGCCCCCCCCTATTCATTGATATATCCGGCCGAGAAGCGGTCGCCCTCCTACAGGACCTCCTCACCTCGCACTTGTCGATCGAGGTCGTCCCCACCGGTACCACCAGACGACCTCACCCCCTTGCCAGGTGGAAGACCTGCCTGAATCAGTCCAATTCCTACTTCAATTCGTGGACGCGATCCAGCCAGTGGACGACCCCACTCCGATCGAGAGCGACCCCTCCCTCTCTGCGGGTAAATATCCTTCACCTGCCCAATGACCCCATCCTTTCACAATAAGGCCCACTTTCACTGAACCTATTTCGTACTTCACTTCACGAACCTGTACCCCCAGCCCCCATCTTCACAAAATCACCATCACACCCCCTCCGGTCATTGGACCCGTCCCAGGCACCTCTTGGGCTACCACATGCCTCACCACAGTCCTCATCAAGTCCCGCCAAACCCTCTCCCTACCCTGCACCAACGCTGACGGCGTCATTATCAACACACACTGGCTATACACAATGCTTCACGAGACCGCAAAAGAATTCACAGCCCACCACACCCCCTCCACCTCCCCCCCCACACCACCCTCCACCTCACACACCACACATCCCTCCAAAAATTCCCGGACGGCTCCTACTTCCGCTCCCACCCCTCCCCCTCCCCCATCATCAACACAAGTATACAAGTTTCCCTCACTACAAAGATGTACTGCATCCTCATCTCCATCAACGGCACAGCCACAATCCCCCTCTGACACACATTCATGCAAATTGAAATTGAAATTGAAATTAAACACTCCAATACCAGTTAAAACCGGGTAGAGTCTCTGGGCCCCCCCTTATGCTATGCCTAGCTGGACTTAGAAGCGTGAGGTAGACCGTGAACCACTAATCCCAACCTCTCCAATGGCAGTAACGATACCGTCTAAAACATACCCGTATCCAGGTATTTTATTATTGTCTGATCTATACGTTTTTTTTTTGGGATACAGTATGAAATAAAAAATGTCGCTAGTCTCCACGATACGCGGCCTGCTCCAGCCGCTGCGGGGTCGCTGATCAGCAAGGCTGTTCAGCTTGAGCTGGTCGAGGCGAACTTGCCGGACCTCGGCTCCTGTGCGACTCCGGTCGTGCCGGAGCTTGGGGGAAAAGGCAGGTGAAAAAACCCCCTCGCATAGGTCGTCGTCGGTCCCGCCTCGATCCGTGCTCAACTCCGCCCGAGGTATTAGCCGCTCCTCTCGACGCAGCTCGCCACCTAGCCGAGTCTTCTCTCCTCCTTCGGGGGCTGAGAAGAGAAAATAACTAGGCTGCAGACGGTGTCCGGCTGGCTCTCCTGCCCCCGACCCAGACTTTCTCCTGTCCCTTGTCCTTTTCCCGTCTGTTTCCAACACCTATATGATCGCGCTGTGGCCGTCCGTGCCCTCCCATTGTGGTTTACGTTCTTAGGCGGCCGCCTTTGCGAGCAGTGTGCCGTTACGATAACCCTAGGCACACTGCCTCAGGCAGCCTATCGATAACCGGGTACCGACTAGGGAAGGGGTTGGAAGAACACATGGATCGAGTCGCCGGTCCTCAAAAGATGGTGGGTACGGGAATTTTTCCAAAAACCCCCCGTACCGGGCTTTTCCGGCGGCTGGCGATCCTAATGACCGCCGCCGCCAGACCGTGCCGCTCCTCCGGCTGCGACCAACCTCCGTCCTGCGTAGCATCAGGCCTCGCCCCCAGGGGAGACATAAGGCTCTCGCAAGGCTGTCGACTGCTAGCGAGCGCCGTCCCTAGCGCTGCTTCCCAGCTGTCCGCCGCCAGCTCCAACACCCTCGTCCCTCCGCCGATCCGTCCGTACCCCTTTTCGCCAAAACATATTTCGCAAACGCCGCCCCCGCCCCATCGTCGGGAGAGTTTCAGCGAGTATTTAGTCGCGGAAAAGACATATCGGACTGGCCGATCGGGAGATTCATGTGCCGGTGTACGGATATTCTGTTTTTCCAAAACCCTCCGTACAGGGCTTCCCGACAGCTGCTGATCCCGCGGATCGCAGCTGTCGGTACCTCGTTTAGCCCCCTACCGTGCCAGGCCTGGCACGGCTATGGGGTTTCCAGCGCCCACCGCGTGGAGGTAGAGGTAGGTGCCGACGGGCCTGCGAGCGCACCCCTCTCCGGGGCCGCCGCCGCTGCGCCGCCGGCGGGCGCCTACATTCATCCACAGAGGTGCACACACCCAATCCTCCTGCACACTCACCATCAACCCCCACCACTATTCCACATTTGGAAGAGCCCGCCTATCGGATCCCGCTTTCACCACCACCCCCTCCCCTCATCCACTCACTCACACAAAACACAACATCCTATACCGCAACTCCCCCACCCTCCTTCTCCAATGGGCTCACCACCTGCAGAATTGCAACATCTCCAACCGTTGGCAAGTCGAGACGTCCGACTTCTCGATGATAGACGCCGACGACGACGCCCCCCTCGACTTCACCTCCCTTCAAGACATCCAGCTCTCTTCCACCACCCCCACCCCCGTCCCTACCCAATCAAACACCCTCCACCACTCCCAAAATATCCGCCCCGCCCCCCCTTCCTCCCCCCACACCACCCCCTCCCAAACCTCAACTGCTCCCCCCTTCACCCCTCACCCCAACCCCACCTCCACCCTCCGCCCCACCATCACCGAAGACTCCACCGACCCCATGGACTCCTCTTCCTCCCCTCTCCCTCACCTCAACCCCACCCCACCCCACACCCTTTCCGCCGCTTTTCCTCCTTCTCCACCCGCTCACTCCCTCCTTCCCCCGACTCACCTGCCCTCCTCCCCCCCACACCTCCCTACCTCCCCCACGCCCGACCACGTGGACCCCCCCCCCCCACAACCGCCCTCCCACAGACCCCTCCCTCAAACCCGCACCCCCGGCTGGCATCTCCAAGCCCTCCCGCCCCTCCCGCAAGAAACCTCTCCCCCCCCCCCCCCCCACGCTCCCCCGCACCCCTGTCTCACCCCCTCCCAACCACACTGCCCCCCCCCGCCAACCCACGCACACTCCCCTCCCTCAACCTCCCCCCCTGCCTCCCCCCCTTCCCTCCACCCCACCCTTCTCCCCCTCCCCCCCAACTCACGGGATGAAGACGACTACATACTTGATGAATTCGAGGACATGCTGGAGGACGACCTAGGAGAGACCCGCACCCCCTCCTCCGCCCCGCCCCTATCCAACGGCCCCGCCAGCCCCCACAGGTCACCCCCGGCCGACGAGGCCGAACTCCATCATTAGTCCTCCACATGACAACCCGGAGGTTAGACCCACGACCCCCCCCTTACCCCTCAGCCAGATATCCGCAGCCACACTGGAAACACCTCGCTTTAATCAGCTCTCCCGACCCACTTTACCCCTCACACGTGCAGCATCAAATTACGTAACTACCTCTTCGACCTCAATCTTGAACGTGGCCTACCCACCATCATAGGCTACTTCGACTCCTCTGCGGTGCTCTCCTTCCAGTGGGGGCACTGCATGACCTATCTAACCTATACTGCATTGCTAACTCATTAGCCAAACTCCACTCCACAGCCTCCACCACTAACGAAGTTGACAACTACCACCACAACTCACAATACCCTAGCCAATGGACTAACCTCTCTAACAGAGGTTGACCCCCCCCCCCAACCGGGCATGCCCAACCACCCCCTACTCGTCCTCACATGGCATCACTCTCACTTCGGTCTCCTCCACTTAACCCACTCCTCCGCCACCTGGATTGACTCCCCCCACCACCCCCCTCCCAACCTCCTCACTCGCTCTCTCGCTCTTTTAGCCTCCTGGAACTCTCCCCTCCCCCCCCCCCCACATGTCGGCGACCTACGCCTACTGAACCCCCCTCCCCAAACCGACACTTCCCGCGCATGGTCGTGCGGAACCCACGCCCTATTGCACATCTACTTTATCACCATAGCACCCCCCGACCAAGCGTACAACCCCCCTTCCTTCGACCCCCGCGCCACCGTGGGGGAGGTGGGGGGTTACGATATGAATCCAAGAGGGGTGGATGGTGGCAGGGGGAGAGACTTGTTTGGTGGTGAGGTGTGTGGTAGGCATGCGGCTGTGAATGGTGCCGAGGGGTTCGGTGAGGACCACGGCGAGGAGACGGATGGGGACGGACAGTGGGTCGGCGGCCCTTTCGAGTGTGTACATGGAATTGCAAGATGTGAGGAGGATAGAGGAGATGGAGGCGCGGAGTAGGACTTGTGGCCATGTGGTAATGTGGTCTTGCCAGAGGGAGTTGAGGCGGGGAAGGAGGGATGTGTGTGTTCGGCGCGGTGTGAAGTTGCAGTATGCTTGTTTGTAAGTGTGCGTGTCGGTGATGTCGGTGGCTTTGTCGCGGAGTGAGGCGAGGAGGGTGTCATCATGTCGGGTGAAGTGGGCGCGGAGACGCGGAGTGTGGTTGCGATGGGGTTGGTGAGGGAGAGGGGAGGGATGTGGTGGAACATGGTGCCTGCGTTACGTTGGGGCCGGACTAGGCATCTGAGTGTGGGTGGGGAGGAGCTACGTGACATGATGGACTCTATGGGCAAGTGGTTGTATGTGGTGGAGATGGTGTGGATGTGTGTTCCGGCAATGTGGCCTTTGTATCCAGGGATGTTCATGATTTTCTGTAGGTTGTAGACCGTGAGTTGTGCGGCGAGGGCTTTGAGGGAGGAGAGGCCGTAGCCGAGGTCGGATGTGGGGCGGTGGAGGGCTGTGCGGGGGAGGTTGTGGAGGGCACCGAGGGGACGGCGGAGCGGAGTGCCATGCAGATTTGGCCTTCAAGGATGTCGAGCAGCGAGTCGCTGAAGAGGCCGAGTTGAAGGGTGAAGTGCTTACCGATGAAAAGGCCGCGGATGATCCGTAATCCGCGGGATTGAGTTAGCATGGAAGTGGAAAGGACGTTGATGAAGGAGGTGATTGTGTTTTTAAGTTCTTGCCAGTGTTTAGTGAAGGTGAGGGAGGTGTTAAGTTCGGCACCGAGGACTCTATAGGTGTCCGAGGGGCCTATGGAGGGGAGGTATGTATTGATGGTGACGAAGTGGTGTTGTAGGCGTGATGCAAGGAGGGTACGGTTGGCGAGGGAGAGGGCGTTGCCTAAGTGCCTAAGTGTGCCGGTAATGCAACATTTACGAACGTTAACAATCAGAACAGTGTAGGCGCTGAAGAGGGAGAGCTTTTGGAGCTGGATGGTCATGTTGGTGGATGAGCTCGTTGCGAGGCTGAAGTCGTCGGTGAAGCCGTGCCGGGGTAGGTCGCCGTAGGTTTTGTGGGTCAACGCTAGTGATGGGGGCACCGGGACAGTAGCCCCGGCTTCCGACTGTGAGCCGGCGGAGGAATATTGCGAGAAAGAGGGTGAATAGGAAGGGGGAGAGGGTGTCGCCCTGGAGAGTGCCGCGATTGATGTCGATGGAAGGGCTCGAGCCGTATGTGGGCGATATAGTCGTAGTGGAGACACCATAGAGTTGTTCACAAGTTTCTACAAAGGTGGAGGGCATACCGAGTTGGCGCATGTGCTTGAGCATGATGCGGTGGTAGGCGGCGTTGAAGGCGCCTTTCAAGTCCGCGTACATGACGTAGATGTCTTCGTTGTATACTTTTGTATCTTCCATCATCATCATGATGGAGGCGAGGGCGTCGTGGATGCTGCGCTGTATGCGGAACCCATCATATTGGTCGCTGAGAATGCCGTGGGTTTCCGCATATTTAGAGCATGGATTGTTTATGAGTCCAAATTTGAGCAAATAGTTTGTGAGGGCGATGGGGCGGTAGCTGTCGAGGAGAGCCGGGTCACCTTTTTTATGGAGTAAGCAAGTGCTATTGTGGCGCCATTCGGGGGGAGTATAGGCCTTGTGGGCGATGAGGGAGAGGAGGGAGAAGAGTGCGGAGCGGGTCGCAATGGGAAAGAACTTAATGATTTCGTCAGGGATGCCGTCAGGGCCGGGGGCCTTGCAAGTGCCTAGCGATTTTACCGTTTTATCAAATACATCGCGGATTATCATGTCGGCGAGTGTGAGGGAGGAATCCCCGCGGAGCTCGATAACGAATGGGTCGAGGTTTTCGGGATGTTCCAGTAGGCGGTGGTAGGATTTCGGGTTAACGTCATAGGCGTTGTTGGCGCGGGAATTTTTTTGCTTGATTTATCCATGGTGGCGGTGTGGAGGAGGTGGCGAAGGCGTTCTTGACACTTATGTTTGATGGTATCGGGGGTCATATAGTCGCTTCGATCGTATGAAAGAGGGACTGGGCGAGGGGAAGGGGACCGCGTGTAGTGCTGCAGCAACGGAGGGTTTGAATGAGTGTGCGGGATTTTGAGAGAGGCAGGGGGTGTCCGGGGATGTGTTTGGGGGTCGAGGCTGCTTCACGGGGAGTGTTAATCCATGAACACACGAAATGGCATGAAGGGGGTTAGAATCGCCGCTTCCCGGAACGGAGTTGTACGGAGTGGTACTTGGATAAGGCGTACAGCTCCGTTCCGGGAAGCGGCGTTCTAACCCCCCTCATGCCATTCCGTGTGTTCATGGATTAACAGGTCATGGGCCCTCCGGAGGGATATGTTTACACTCCCCCTTAATGGACAACATCCCATTAACTCCGGCCGGTGCCCTACTAAACCCCGCAGAAAAAGCGGAGGAAAGGCGAGATAGGGGCTGTATGGTCCATATGTTCAGGGAGGAGGGTAGTGAATTGCGAGGCGAGTGTGTCGAGGTCGAATGTGGAGGCTGTAGATGAGGGTGTGTTGAGTATGGCGGCATGGAGGGTGGCGATTTGGTTGATGAGGGATGGTGTGCTGTTTTGGTGTTCTTTTATGCTGTGGGTTTGAGTGAGCGGAAGGTTGAAGTTGTATTTGCGGGTGGAGTGCGGTTTGTGTGAGGGGTTGTCGGGCGGGGGGCACGTGCGATCACGGTGAAGGGGGCTGGAATGACGAAGTGGATGGCCGAGTGGTCGGTGAAGTGTGTAGGGGAGGAGAGTGGCAGTGGCTGATGCAGCCACCGCTGCGGGGGAATGTGGGAATTGGGGGGTGGAGGGGTTGAAGGTGGGAGATGAGATAGGAGGAGAGGGCGGGGTTTTAGGTACCTTGGGTTGTGGTCGTTTGGACGTCTCCTCCCCAGAGGACCGGTGTGTCGGGTGGTCGTCGGCGAGTCGAAGGCCCCACGCTGCGACCTTTGCGTACATGCGGGTATGTTAAACCGTGCACACACGATCATCATGGAAGGTAACTAACACACACGTAGTTACAGTCACAATCACGCAAAAGGGATAGTCACAAAGACAACCACCCCGAGGCATGGTGTCGGGACAACATAAGTGAGAGAGTTGTAGCCTTGCGACAAGTATGTACCGAATCAAATAGGTTATCGGTATGTCCGATCTAGACATGTAATAATCATATATAGAATAGCTTAAAGTAGCTATCTGCAACAAGTAACTATAAGGTATTACTTTCAACACTCCCCCTGAAGGTAGCTACGGGATGAAGCGTTGCATTGGGTCTTGTCCTCCAAGGATTGCATTTTGGTGTCATGCCAATGCAGGTCCTGGGAGAGGCTTGGTGAACATGTCGGCCACCATTTGATCAGTGGGGAGATACCTCAACTTGATGGTTCCCTGCTCCACGTGGTCTTTGGGGAAGTGCCACTTCAGACCAATGTGTTTGGTCTTCTCGCTGACCAAGGCATTCTGGGAGTACGCAATGGCGCTTTGGTTGTCCTCCCGGATGGTGGTGGTTTCGGTGATGAGGGCGTTGAAAATCTCCCCCATAAGTTGCCGGAGGTGGAGTCCCTCCTTGGTGGCGTCACCCGCAGAGTAGTACTCGGCTTCACACGTGGATTAGGCCACACAAGTTTGTTGTTTGGACTTGTAGCTGATGGGCCCGCGTTTGAGAGTGAAGAGATAGCCCGAACGAGACTTGCGGGTGCTGCTGTCGTTTGCCCAGTCAGCGTCAGCAAAGCGTGTGAGTTGGAGACTGTGGTCCATGCCCCCCCCCAACGTCATGTGCATGTCGATGGTGCCATGGAGGTATCGAAGGACTTTTTTAAGAGCCTGCAAGTGTGCGGCCGTGGGGGAGGCTTGGGCGGTTCCCATGATGCTCAACGCCGTGGAAATATCGGGACGCGTGCAGACGGCCGCGTACTTGAGACTACCCATGAGGCTTGGGTAGACGTCCTTGGCCACCCCGGTGAGGGGGGGGTGAGGTCATGTGCGCGAGGCCGTCGAGAAAGCCGGGGTTCATAGGAAGGGACGATGGCTTAGAGTCGGTCATGCCGTACTTTGCGAGGATGTCGCGCAGGTATTTGGATTGGTCCAGCGAGATTGTCCGGGCCGAGCGATCGCGGGTGATGTGCATGCCGAGGAGTAGGGAGAGGTCGCTCAAGTCTTTAATCTTGAACCGTGCTCCGAGGTGAGCCTTGAACGATGCAAGCCATGTGGCATCATTGCAGGCTGCGGGAATGTCATCGACGTATAGTGCGATCACGGCGAAGACGTGACCGGTGCGGAAGATGTAGATGCATGGGTCTGAAACGCATTGTTGCAACCCATGGTCTACGAGCCATGCGCGGAGGGCATGTTGAACTCGCGAGGGGAGTGCTTAAGTCCGTAGAGGCAACGCTTGAGATGACACACTTTGGACGTGCCATCTCTGAATCCGAGGGGCTGGCGGATGTACACATCCTCCTAAATAGGGGCGTAGAGAAACGCAATGTCGATGTGAAGTTGACAGAGCTTAAGGTCGCGGGCGGCTGCGATGGCCAGGAAGAGGCGCATGCTGGCCATGCGGATGACATGAGAGAACGTCTCCGTGAAGTCTTGGCAAGCACGTTGGCTGCACCCTTTAGCGACGAATCGTGCTTTGAAGCGGGAAATATTGCCGGCGGTGTCGGACTTGACTTTGTAGATTCACATGTTGTTAACGATCTCGCGACCGGGGGAAAGGTCAACGAGTTCCCATGTGCCGTTGTCTATGAGGAAAGAATACTCATGCTTCATAGCGGCTTGCCAGTGAGGGGCATGGGCGCTGTCCAACGCAGCCATGTACGATTTCGGTTCCACACACTCTCGGGCGGAAAGGAGAGCGACGGCAATAGGCGATGTGCCGGCATGTGTGTGTGGGGGGCCAATGATAAATTCGGGCACGTGAGGTTGCTCGAGGACGTCCTCTTTGGCTTTGCCTTGTTCAGGGTCACAGCACGCCGTCACGAGTGTCAGTGGGTAGGCGGACATATGGGCAACAAATTCGCCGTAGCGAAGGGAATGAGACCGGAGCCAAGCCTGCCGAGGGGCTGTAGGAGGGGGTAGGGGTTCGGGCAAGGTGGTGTCGATGGGGTGGAATTGGGGTGAGACGTCCTGGGGGGGGGGTCGTCATCCGAAGAGTCGGTGATGACCGAGTCGACGGGGAGGCGTGTGCCGAAGCCCGGAGTGTTTTCCTGAAAGACAACATGGACGGAAGTGGTGATGCGGCGAGTCTCGTAATTGTACACGCGGTACCCGGGTGCGTCAGGGGGATAGCCAACCATGACGCCACGAAACGCTTTTTCACTGAGCTTTCGACGCAGTTTGTCGGGCACTTTGGCGAGGACGGCGCACCCGAAGACGCGGAACTTGGATGCGTCAGGCACCGACGATGTAAGGAGAGTGAGGGGGATGCCACCAGTGAGGCCGACTGATTGACTACCCGTGCGGTTGCGGAGGTACACAACAATGCTGACAACGCACGACCACATGGAATTGGGGACGGCCATACTGTGGAGCATCGCAAAAGCACTATCCCGGATAGTGCGCCTAGGGCGTTCGGCTTTGCCGAGCATGTGATGGCCATATGGGGCAGAGAACTGTACCCCGACGCCGAGGCGGGCGCACATCATGCGGGTGACAGCAGTTTCAAACAAAGAGTCCGAATCGAATTTTATGACCGGTGCGAACGCGCCCGATTGGGAGTGATGGCGTGCATGCAAGTGCTTGATGTATAGTAGGATGGTTTCCAGCTCGGAGCATGCGTCGTCCTTTGACTTGAGGAACCGCACCAACATGTAATGGGTGTGGTGGTCGGGCGCCCGCCGGCGGCGCAGCGGCGGCGGCCCCGGAGGGAGGTGCGCTCGCAAGCCCGCCGGCATTCCCTCACCTCCCCGCGGTGGGCGCTGGAAACCCCGTAGCCGTGCCAAGCTTGGCACGGTAGGGGGCTAAGAGGGCCGACAGCTCGATCCGTGGGATCAGGAGCTGTCGGGAAAGCCATGTACAAAGGGCCTTAAAAAAAAACAACTTCTGTGCAATACCGGCACCAAGATCTCCCGCTCGGCCCGTCCGATATGCCTTTTCGAGGTCAGATACTACTGAATACAGTCCTACCTCGAGGGGGTGGAGCTTGTACTACATGGGCGTTTGATGGCGAGGAGGGTACGGCCGGATCAGCGGAGGGAGGCGGGTGTTGGAGCTGGTGGTCGCAAGCCAGGAAGCAGCGCCAGGAAAGGGCGCTCGCTAGCCGTCGACCAACCTTGTGCCAACCGAGCCTTCCCGGGGGTGAGGCAAGGCATGGCAAAGGCCGGTGGCCGGTCGCATGTGGAGGAGCGGCTAGGTGAGGCGGCGGCGATCCTTAGGATCAGCCGCCGCCGGAAATCCATGTACTGAGGGCTTTTTGGAAACTAAACTAATATCCGTACCCGGCGTCGAGCTAGTTGGGGGGCATCACTAGGGAGGGCGCTCACTAGCGAGCCGATACGCCGCTAAGTTACATCTCCCGGGGGGAGGAGTAAGCCTGGGCGGCAAGGAGGCTAGTCGCGATGGAAGGAGTGACAAGATCTTGCGTCGACGACCCTCCGGGTCGGCGCCGCCGGAAAACCCCGTACGGAGGGTTTTTTACTAATTTCCGTGCACCCGCGGCCCGACGGACCCGACTACGGTGACCTACCCCCCCCCCCCCCCCCTCTTCGGCACCCACTACCCCGACAAACGAGACCCTTGCGGGGGGGGGGCGGGTGAGCGCGGAGGCCCCAACCTCAACAAAGTCTGCTCGGTGGACGCGCGATCATAGGGGGGAGGGTAAGGACGCAGGCCGGACTACCTTACAGGTATCCGGGTACCATACAGAGAAAAACCGGGGAAATGAGCGGGACAAATTCAGGCGCGGAGGCAAGAGTGCCAGTTTTTTGCTATTTCTGTGTGTCTCGGTCCCCCCCCTTTGCCCTCGAGGTGACGGGGGACCTCGACAAGGAGGACCGTCGCGTCGTTGGACGCGGCAACGACCTTGGGGCGGGGCTTACGGGATGCGGCGGCGGGATCCACGAGCGACCACGCGAGGAGGGTTTGTTTCCCAGCCTTTCCCTCCTATCTTCGGCAAGATCAAAGCCACGCGGGAGCTAGATTAGGCTGGCCCGTCGTCCCTCTCGAAGCCGACCGGCCTAGGCCGGTCGGCACAGTTTAGAAATGCAGCAGTTTAGTTCTGCATTTCTCGACAAGTTGATTTATTTTTAGATATGTTTTTCGTTATTACAAAATTATTACGCTGTTATTGCTTAGGCGGGGGGCTATGGTAATTGCTGCGATTGCTTACATTTTTTACTCCCGAGGAACGTCGACACACAGTGAAGCTAGGTGTGTCGATAGGTGTACATGGTCGAAGAGACCCGGGCTAGACTCGCTTATAAGTCATGAATGGCTAGGTTGAGAGGCCCGAGAGACAGCAGCCGGTCCAACTTGCCTGTATTGTTGTGGGCAATTTCAATTTCAAGTTCAATATGGTGGTCGATGACGAGCAGGTAGTAGCGGAGGCCATGTGGGGAGGAGGACAAGTTTAGAAGAGGACGGGAGGGTTTCGCGCAAGCGGCGGTGTTGCGTGGTGCAACAGTGGCTTTGTGGAGCAAGCATGAATCGCAAGAAACATTTTCTACAGAGCTGGCTAATGCTTGGCTAGTCGGAACACCGTGTGTGTGCTGGGCCTACATGCTTTGCATGTTAAGGTGTCCAAACCGGCGGTGCCATAGTATAGGGTCGCACTGGGCTGCAAGGGCAACACGAGAATAGGGGTCACGCGCTTTCTCCGCGGGGGGGCTTGAGGGGAGCTCTGGCTAGTGGGGTAGGAGGTAGAGACCGTTTCCGGACGGCTCTAGCACACCCATTCATGTGGGCACCACAAAAAGACCATTATCAAAGTCAGTGGGGAAGATGAATTCACAGCCGCTGTGGGACTGCATCCAGCCGACACTAAGGAGTCTGCCAATGCGCTTAGCGGAGCGAGAGGACATGTACAGTGCATGTATCGTGCGGTGAATAAGCTGGCCAGAGGCAAGCTTAACGGAAATCCGCACTAGGCCACTGCCCTTAACGTCGACTCCGACCCCACCCACGCGAGAGGGAGCGGATGGGGGGTGGGGGTGAATGCAACGAAGTTACCTCGAAACGCGGTTAAGTTGATCGAGCATGCTTAGTCAACGACCCATAAATGTGAGAGGTCACGACCCGGGGTGAGGGAAGATGAGAATGCTACATTGCTGAAGGGGACACTCACCTCGGTGTCATCGTATTCATCTGTGCATTCCTCGAGGGTGGGTAAAACCGTCCGTGTCGTCGGCGGTGACGTCACTTAGCAGGGCTGCGTGCGCAGTGGCAGAGCCACAAGGGGTGCCGCACTTCTGGATTATCACCTTTCGCTTGGCAAGGGTCCACCTCAGGAGAGCGTCATCTTGGGCAATGCAGGAGGACAATATGTGGTCTTGGCTGCCACAGGCGTTGCACTTGCTGGGGAGGCCGCGACCACCACGAGGGCCACGTGGGGGGTGTCCTCAACCGCTGTGTGAACCGCGGCCGGCACCGACAAACGCACATATGGGAGGGGGTGATGTGTCGGGAGCTGTCGCGCCCGGAGAATCTTCCTCGTCCGTGTTGTGTGCCAGGTGGAGGATGTTGGCCATCACCTCATGAGCTGAAAGCACGTAGTCTGTGTCGAAGGCGTTTATGACACATTGTTTAGCATGACCGAAGGGGATGGTTCTGGAAATACCACGCAGCATGAGGAGGCCGAGGTTGGGGGGAGTGGATGGCCGCGGAGCCATCAACCATTTGATAGGTCTCATTGTAGTCATAGAACGTCTGCCTCATGAAGTGGACATCGTCACTGAGGGACTGTCCATGGCGCAGTCTGAGCATGAGGTTGTCCAGCAAGGACAGAGAACGAGCAAAGGACCGGCAGTGCATGCGTTCACACATGATGTCCCACGCGGTAGTGGCGCAGTGGGGACGTGCTGGGGAGACACACTTCATTGCATGGTCACCGCGCTGATTGGCGCCGGCTGCATGAAGCAGCAATGTGTAGGCGTAGTGTTGCGCCTGCTCATCCAGCAAGACGCCCGATTCGCGGATGGCTAGCTGGGAAATGAGGTACGCTGCCTTGAGTGAGAAGAGAAAAAACGCATCCTACCGTCACTAAAGACAATAAAAAGATCCAAAGTACTACTAAAGTACTATTGAACAACATAACGGGGATGGGTCGGTAGCTCGAATGAGCAACGCCGATCGTCTTCGCTCTGGGCATGGCCTCCCATCGAGCGACGGACTGGTGGATAGGGCCGTAGAATTACAGGCACCATCCACCTCTCCCCACCCGAGCCTAGCTCACCCAGGTCAGTGGATCCGTAGCGACACCAGACGGTACACACAGCAAGGCGCAGCTTTCAGAGTTTTGAATTTCATCTCCCCGACAGCTATCGCGCCACCCACTTCGAAATCCGAACATGTACCCGCCACAGTACTACGAATGAACAATCACACCCCTCGATTACAAAAAACTCCCCTCCCATGGAACGGCGCGCCACACCGCGCCCCACCGAGCGTCCGGACGTTACCGTCCGCCGCCAACATCCACCAAACCCGGGTCCCCTCGGGCCAGGTCGTGTGCCGCCAACACACGCAATCCACTCGAAAACCAAACCGAAAACACTCAACTAACCCCCTTGACTCCTTCCCCTTCTCGGATCCACGCTTGTTCAATATGTCCTCGACCTCTATTCCCCCCCACTTACAGACATACGCCATTGCGGGATCGGCCCGCGAAGGCGCCCACCGCGGACCCCTACAACCTCCGGAGCTACAAAGCGGGACATCCGCTCGCTCTACTCAACACTGTGCCCCAACCACCCCCATCCGCCCAAGACTTGGGCACGGCTTTGGAACCCTCACCTGACAGAGGACTCCAGACGCCTCTGGTCCTCGCCGCCCCCAGGTCAACCACTGCTCTGGGACGGGCCGCTGACTCATCAACCCGCACAGACGACCCGTACCGGTGCGATCGTCCCGCTCTGCCCCACTGTACGGACCAGTCTAGCACCCCCGTCCCCTCCCGCTAGCCTACGCTGGTACTCTGGTTAACAACGCACTTAAATCGATACCTTTCCCTCACCTTAGTGCTTCCGAGCCACAGTGCTGTAAAGTTCGACCGATACTGCAACATCATGAAACTCGAAAATCGTTTTCCTTAATCAGAGAAAAAAATTATTATACAGGCCTAATTCTGGCCCTTGCACTAACCACTGCCATGATCAGTACTCTTCGACACCCCCTCCCCCTCATACTACCCTCCTACCCCACAACTACACTAGTCTACTCGCAGCTGCACATGCCGCCTCGCATGTCGCGCCGGCCCTTGCCCTATACGCTCCCTCTCGCCCGAACTCGCCGCTCGCCGACCGTCACCCCCCGTCCCACGGTAAGGACATGTCTAGCACCCAGCGTCCCCTCCCGTTAGCCTGCACTGACACACTTGTTAGCAGCGCACTTAAATCGAAACCCTCTCCCCACCTTAGTGCTTCCCATCCACAGAGCTGCACAATTGAATCAATAAAGCGTCAACCTGCAACTCGAAAATCGTTTTCTTCCCAAGTAAAATTCTTTACATGCCTGATTCTGGCCCCTGCACTAACCACCGCCATGATCAGTAACCCCCGACACCCCTCTCCCCCTCGCGCTACCACCCCATCCCACAATTACACTAGTCTACTCGCAGTTGGACATGCTGCCCGGCTTGTCGCGCCGGCCCTTGCCATGTACGCTCCCTCTCGCCCGAACTCGCCGCTCGCCGACCGTCACCAACCGTACGCCGACGAATCCCACTTTCCTCTCCTGATGCCATCAGCGGACACTAATGCCCCGCCCGCCTCTTACCCCCTACCAATCCCTTATGTCGACGGCTGTACTCACCCTGCTCCTTCGCTCTACCCCTCGCTCGCTCTAGTCGTTGTGCCTCGCCGCTTTTTCATTATCTTTTTTACTTTTCTTCCCCTTTTTATTTATATTATAGCCCGCCTATCTCAACAGACACTCGCGCTTACCTGCGACTACAACATTGTAGACCCTAGTGCACTCGTTCTCCCTCGCCCCTTTTATACGCCCCATGCTCTGCCCTACTCGCCCGTCGCTGCGATAACGACAGTTCTCCCCATGCTGAGAGTAGCCCGCCCGACTTGTTCTACCCGAATAAATAACAGATCACCCGGCCCCCGGCGTAACCCCCTGCCCCGGAAATATCGCCCCTCCCTTACAGAAACAATATGGCAGTCAAGAGCCCGTAACAGTCCCAGCGATACACGTAGTCCCTCGCCCCTACAGTGCCCACTTCCTTTTGGTATGCTCAAAGGCTTCCCTCGGAAGCCCCGAAGCACATTTGATACGATATCGACAGCCCCCTCTGTCACTGCAGTTCCCCACTATCGCCCTCCTTCTAATACCTACCACACCTTGCTTACAATTTTTCAATCCCCCCTCCCCTACCCTCTCGTACTCTCTCCGCCATCCCTACACTTACCACCCTCTCTTAAGCTACGAACGACCACCCGTTCCAAGGAGCTTCTACTCGCCGAAATGCGCAAGACCTCGTCGAACGGACCCTCCGGAGCCTCACACCCTCGCCCTCCACAAGCCTCGGCCGGCAAGGCCGCTTAACATCATTAGTTCCCCACAAGACGGGCCTCACGGCCAAGAGGTTAGACCCCACAACCAACCCCACACCCCCCAGCCAGATATCCGACGTCACATTGTAACCACCATGTTTCCGTCAACTCTCCCGGCCCACTTTACTCCCTGCACCTGCTGCACCGTCTTACATATCTACCTCTTCGACCTAAACCTAGAATACGGCCTCCCTACTCCCATCGGCTATCTCGATTTCTATGCGGTCCTCTCCTTCCAATGGGGCGATACCATGACCTCTTCAACCTCTACTGCATTGCTACCGCATTAACAAAACTCCATTCCACTCCCACCGCATCCTACACAGTTATCAGTAATAACGAAGTCGACAGTTACCATTATAACTCACAATACCCCTGCCAATGGACTAACCTCTCTAACCGAGGCTCTCCCCCACGCCCGGGTACGCCCCACCACTCTCTCCTCGTCCTCACATGGCAAAACTCTCACTTCGGCCTCCTTCACGTAACCCACTCCTCCGCTACCTGGATTGACTCTCTCCATAATCCCCTCCGCCCGACCTCCTCGCCCGCTCTCTCAATCTCCTTTCCAATTGGAACTCCTCCCCCCCCCCCCCCACCCGTCGGCGCCCTTCGCCTACTCCACCCCCCTCGCCAAAGCGACAACGACATGGCTTGGTCGTGCGGAACCCACGCCCTCCTACACACCTACTTTATCACCACAGCCCCCCCAGAATAAGAATACAACCCCCCTCTTTCGACCCCCGGACCTCGGTATACTCCCTCCACACCCTCCTATGGAACCACACCTTCCGCTCTGCTCCCCTCCCAAAGGGACGACCCCAACTACTCGACGCCCTCCACCCCCCAATACCACCTACCCCCCCCCCCCAGCTCCCGCCCCCGCCCCTCCCCCCACCACCTACCCCTCCCCTCCCCCTCCCCTCCCCCCCCCTCCCTTCCAACCTCCTCCCGTCGACCACCCCCCCCGACGACCCTCCCAACACCACCCCCTCCCTCCCCCTCTTCATCCTACCACACCACATATCCCAACCACTCCACCTCATCACCCTCAACACCCACGGCCTCCACACCTCCATTATGGATGTCGAACACCTCTCTACCTCGCACCACCCGGACGTCCTCATACTCACCGAAACCAACCATGCCACCCACAAATCCCGTTGGCGTATCGCTTTCCCCCAATGCCACCTCAAAAGCTCCCGACCCAACTACTCACATGTGCCCCTACCCAACGCAAGCGTTCTCTTCGCGGTCCGCATAGCCTCGTTCCAGTATGCCACTGTCCTAACCCCGCCCCCCCACCTCATCCCCCATATCGCCGGACTAAAACTCGTCCCTCATTCAGGCACCCCCTACCTCCTCATAGGAGCATACATGCCCCAGCTCCACACCCCCCAACTGAACTGCTTGTATGCTGAAGTTACATGGGGCCTCCGCCATGCAGACGACCACCCGCACCACCGCGCCCTCTGGGGAGGGGACTTCCAATCGATCACCACCACAAGTACATGTCACCCTGCCTTCACTTCCCTACTAAAATCCCACCTCCAACCCCTCCACAACCCCATCCCTACCTTCCCCCGCAGCGGAGGCTGCCTTGACCACTGGCTCACCACGCCCCCTACACCTCTCACCCTCCCACCGTCCTCTTGCTCGATATTCTCCTCCCCCTCCCACTTTATTGACCACTCTGCAGTCCACCTCGTAATTCCCGCCCCTTTCTCCCTTACAGCACACCCCCCTCCCCATACCCACCCCCACACACACCACACGACGCGCAAAATCAACTTTCGCCTTCCCCTCACGCCTGACCACATACAAGCATACCAATCTAGCACCCCCGACCTCATCAACCAAACGGCACCCCTCCGCGCAGAAATACTCAACACCCCACATACCTCAGCCTCCCACGATACCCTTGACACCCTCGCCTCACAATTCACTACACTCCTCTCCCAACACATGGACCACGCCGCCACAGTTTGGCCTCTCCTCCCCGCCAAAAAACCCCGCCCACCCCAGGAGTCCGTCGACCCCACTTTATTTACTGAAAATACAGGCAGTCACATACTCAAACTCCGCAAATGTAGTACGTACAGCGGCCTCCTCCCCTTCGCCCAAGCCCTCTTAAACACAACCGATTATCTCACCCCTGCCGCCATCAAGCAACAATGCCAAGCACGCATACGCCACCTCCTACGTGCCATCACCACAGATAAGTTGAGGAAAAAAAAAACTCGAGCCAATACGGCCTACGACTCATGCCCTAAATCCTCCCACCGCCGCTTGAAAATTAAAAGCGGCCTCCTACCCCCCACCAGCGCCACCTCGACCCTCCACCGCATTACCAAACCCGATAAAAATACCGCAACCTCTCCCTCCGCCGTCCTAGAAGCGGTACACTCTCACTTCGCCACCGAACTCGGCCGCGCCACCCCACACGAACTACCCACCCCCCCGTGGGAACTCCCGGACAACCCCGACAACTTTACCATCGAACCCCGCGGAGACCCATCTCTCACCCTCGCCGACATGATCACCCGCGACACCCTCGATAAAACCCTTAACTCCCTAGGCACTGGCAAAGCCCCCGCCCCCCGGCCCCGACGGTATCCCCAATCAAATAATCAAATTCTTACCACCGGCGACCCGCTCCGCCCTCTTCTCTCCCCTCTCCCTCCTCGCCCACAAGTCCTACACCCCTCCTGATTGGTGCCACAGCACAACTTGCTTGCTACACAAAAAGGTGACCCCTCCCTCCTCGACAACTACCGCCCTATCGCCCTCATGAATAACTTCCTTAAACTATGGACCGCACTAATCAAAGATGCAGGCTCAAAATACGCCGAAACCCACGTCATTCTCAGCGACCAAAAAGACGGATCCCGACAACACCGCAGCATCCACGACGCCCTCTCCTCCATCATTATGACGATGGAGGACGCGAAACTCCACAAAAAAGACATCTACGTAATGTACGCGGACTTCAAGGGCGCCTTCAACGCCGCGGACCACCGCATCATGTTCAAACACATGCGTCAACTCGGTATGCCCCCCACCGTTGTCGACACATGCGAACACCTCTACGGGATCTCAACCACAGACTATATTACACCACGTGGCCCCACCCCTTCCATCGACACAAATCGCGGAACCCTATAGGGAGACACCCTCTCCCCATTTCCATTCACCCTCTTCCTTGAACCCTTCCTTCGATGGCTCACGGTGGGAAGCCGGGGCTATCGCCCAGGCCCCCACGCCACTAACGTCGACCCCACAGAACCCACAGCCACATACCCAGGACACGGCTTCGCTGACGACCTCAGCCTCGCCACGGGCTCGACCCCCAACATGGTCATCCAGCTCCGGAAACTCTCCCTCTTCAGCGCCTACACGGACATGACCGTCAACATCTGGCGCCAGTGATGCAGGCGCCCATCTGGGCATGTTTGTGCACAGGCAACGCCCTCACCCTAGCCAACACTGCCCTCCTCGCATCCCGCCTACAAACTCAGTTCTTCACCATCAACTCCACCCCGGCCCCCATCCCCTCCATTGGCCCCTCAGACACATACCGCGTCCTCGGGGTGGAGCTTAACACCTCCCTCACCTTCACCAAACACTAGAACGAACTAAAACGTACCATAGCATCCCTCATCACCGCCCTTTCCACCTCCCCACTAACACAATCCCGCAGAATCAGGGTCATCAGTGGACTCCTCATCGGCAAACACTTCACCCTCCAGCTCGGCCTCTTCACCGACTCCCAACTCGGCACTCTCGAAGGGCAAATCTGCCGCGCACTCCGCTCCACCGTCTCCTCGGTACGTAACCTTCCCCGCACCGCCCTCCACCGCCCTACCTCCGACCTCGGATATGGCCTCCCCTCCCTCAAAGCCCACGCCGCACAACTCACAGTCTGCCACCTACATAAAATCATGAACAACTCAGGATATCGAGGCCACATGGCCCGCGCACACATCCGCACCATATCCACCACGTACTCCCACTGGCCCTCGGAATCCATCATGTCAACCTGTTACACCCCACCCACACTCAAATGCTTAGTCAAAGCCCAGCGCAATGCGGGCACCCTATTGCACAACATCCCTCCACTCTCCCTCACCAGCCCTATCGCCTCCACACTCCAAGCCCACTTCACCACCCAAGACAACGCCCTCCTCGCCTCACTCCGAGACAAAGCCACACACATCACCGACCCTCACACATATAAGCAAGCCTACTGCGACTTCTCTCCCCGCAAAACACACGCGTCACTCCTCCCCCGCCTCACCCCCCTCTGGAAAAATAACATCACCACATGGCCACAAGTCCTCCTCTGAGCCACCTCATCCTCCTTCATCCTCAAATCCTGCAAATCCATCACCACACTCACGGGGTCCACCACCCCACTCTCAGTCCCCATCCGCCTTCTCGCCGCAATCCTCACCGAACCCTCCAATACTATCCACAACCGCCTCCCCATCACACAACTCAACCCCAGGCAATCATCCCCCCCCACCACTGTCCACCCCTCATGGATTCCCCTCCTCTTCCCACACCTCCCTCGCTCACCCCCCACCCTCTCGTCCGGCATCTACACCTCCCGCACCAAACATTCCACCCCCACTACACCCACCACACACTTAGACACAGAATACCTCACCCCCTCAGACCACCACTACCCCCCTGCGACGTAACGCGCATCATTTCCAAACACAAGGACACCGAATATGGCCAAACGCAGTACATGGTAGAGTGGGCCCCGGAACACCTCACGGAATGAGACATTCAGTTACAACTCGACGACGACTTCCGCCTCATCTCCTCTACCCCCACATCGGTATGCCTCCCCACCCCTCCCCCGCCGCCTGCTCCATCTGTCATGACCCACTGCACACAGAACCCACCTCCACCTGCTCCACATGCCCGCACTTTGCCGTACATTCCCAATGCCGCCCAGCTCAGGGACCCGCCACGTGGCAGTGCGAGTGGTGCGCTCGCGGCCAACAACACGACCTCACCCGCCTCCACGAGGTCCAGTGGGCCCCATGCCTACAACTACACGAAACCATTAGTGAGACCCCCTCCGGCCCCACCGCCCTCACCGCATTCAACTCCGGCTTTGTCCCCTCTACCACACCCATTCTGCCAGAACCCGGACCCCCTCCCTGGTCACACCCCCTAATCACATTCAACCCCGACCACATCCACCCCGACCTCGACATGCTCCCTACCGGTAAATTCGCCATCCACACACACCCATCACTTCTTGACACCACCGTGCTCTGCACTCCCGACGGCCACGCGGTCACCACCCTTAACCGCCCCCGCGCCCGCCACCTCTTCCAACTCTTCCGCCCCGACCTCTCGCAGCACACGTTCGAAGAGGAGGTCTACCACCTCCTCACTCGCCAAGGCTCCCGCTCAGAAATCCACTCACCCACACCCGCCACCACCAACCGTGACAAATGGGCAACTAGAGAGGACCTCCTCACAGCTCTACGCCACACATTCCACATACAAACAGAACTCTACTCCGACCCCCTGAATAAATCCCTCCACTCCCACACCTACCACTCCCTATACCCCGAAGACATAGTTTTCTCATCTAGCGGCAGCAATGCCCCACACACATGGCAAGGCACCAACATCGCCAACCCCGAATACGACCACGAATGCATGCGCCGCGCCATGGAACACGCAATCACCAGCGCACACCTCACAGCCCCTCACACACCCAGCGCAACCATCCTCGTACTCCCCCGATGGGAACACACACCCTACCGCCACACCAAATACATCAACTCCCCATAAACCCACCACCTCTACACCCTCCCCAGTGACGCAAACACCTTCCTATCCATCGACCAACACACAGGCAAACCCACTCCTACCTCATTCGGCACACTCTGGATGGTCGACATATACCTCGTCGCGAACCCCCTCGCACTCTCCACCCTCCCATCACACACAGCCATGACCGCACTACACAACACTCTCGAGTCTATCTACGACACCATCACCAACCCCACCATCACCATCCCTCCTCCTTACCTCTTCGACACCTACTCACCCCACACGGCATGCATGTACCACCTCCCCCCAAACCCAACTCACCCCATCACATATCCCCTCCCGGAACGCATGCAACTAACATACTTCCCCACCAGAGGTACTCTTGCTTGGAACTGGCAAGACTTTGTATACAAAGACTGCTCGAAAAAAAGGAGGCTCGTCCCCTCTAGGAGCAGCAGCCACCCACCCCGCCTCGGACACCAGTATCAAAATCCTGGTGACCTCTACCCCTCCCTCGCACACAATAAATCGAGCTGAATTGGCTGGCATAGATATAGGCCTCCAACTTGGCCGCACCCACCTCCTCACAGACAGTGCGTGCTCCCTCCGCCTCATACAAGGATACTTAAACTACCCTTCCGCTTATAGACACAACATTCACCGCGACACCCTCCTATCCATCACACACACCCTCCAAACCCGCTGCGACGCAGGCATCCGCACACACCTCGGCAAAATTAAAGCACACAACCACTCCCTAGGTAACGACCTCGCAGGCACTCTCGCTAACCAAGTCGCGGATGATCACCCACCCGACACTACATACACCACAGGTTCAGAGGTCACGATAGGCCACTAGACCTATCCATACACCCTCATTCCACAGACCCTAGGGGAACCCATACCCTACAAATACACAAACCTCAAAGCTGACGCACACACCTACATCACCAAACATACACACACACCCCTCTCGCAAACAACCAAACACGGAGCCCTCCTCGCCCGCGCCGCGGAGGACGGCGCCGACTTCTCTTTCCACAAAACATTCAACCCTCACAAATATCCAGTTCACCCACAAGCAAGAATTCATGTGGGGAGTCCACAACACCCGCCTTCTTACTCACAACCCCACCCTGCGCTGCCCCCCCATGTGGCCAATTCACTAGCAACGGCCACATGGCCGGTAACTGCCCCACCATGTCTGGCCTAAGACATGACCGACACAACAACGGGTTGCGACTCCTACTCTCCCTCCTGGAACGCCACAACGGAGGACGCTGGGAAACCATCACTGCAGACTTCGGTAACAAACCCATAAAATTATTTGCTTCCCCCACTCATGCCCACACTCCGCTTGACTGTCACCCACCTCACCCCACCCACATGCCCACCCGCCTTGTTGATGCTGACGAAGGTCTCTCGCCCGACTCCCTAACCTCGTGTCCCGCCGTCCTCCCACCTGAGATTCTCCCCCCCGCGCTACGACCCCCCGCACACAAACCCGATTTTATCTGCCTCCTCGAACCTCGATTCGTCGGTCACACAAACGGTCGCCGCCCTTACGCATCCATAGAAAAGATTCAAATAGGGGAATGGAAGTACTGCACGGACAATAACCTCTCCCAAACAGCTCACCTCATACGTGCCAAATACACTCCCCTTGCCAACGCCATCCGCAGCCACTGGCCAAGCACAGTGGTAGACATCCTTCCCATCGTCATGAGCCGCACAGGTACACCGCACTCTTCCACCATCACAAGTCTCACCTCCCTGCTCACCGCCCGCACCGACCCTCATGACAAACTCATCTCCAAAGCGCGCCTCGACACGTCTCGAATCCTTGCACAACTCCACACGCATACTGTCCAATGGCTGCATCATCTCCTACTCATATACCGCATCAAATCCCGCACGACCCCCCGCCGCGCCTCCACACATTGCCCCTTCGCACGCCCCTGAATGCACGCCGCCCTCGCCTCTTCTTGCACAACTCCCCGGGGGGGGAGTAAAACCCCTTAACATCCCTGGAGAGGTTGGATTTAGGTGGTTAACTGTCTAGCCCTGACTTGTAAGTTCCTTGTATGGCATAGTTGGGAAGGCCCGTTGAACAACCGGCACCGTCCACCTCTTCCCAATCGAGCCTAGCTCACCCATGTCATTGGATCCGTAGCGACACCAGACGGTACGCACAGCAAGGCGCAACTCACAGAGTTTTGAATTTCACCTCCCCGACAACTCTCGCGCCACCCACTTTGAAATCCGAACATGTACCTACTCCATTACTACGAACAATCCAAATCAACCATCGCTTACAAAACCCCCTCTCCCCATGGGCGGCGCGCCACACCGCGCCCCACCGAGCGTCCGGACGTTCACGTCCGCCGCCAACATCCTCCAAACCCAGGCCCCATCTGGCATGGTCGTTGCCGCCAAAACACGCAACCTACTCGAAAACACAATATAACCCACACAAAACTCCAAACCACTTTACGAATTCCAATCGGTCACTACGTCCTCGTCCTATGACCTCCTCCCCACTTACAGACAGGTGCTCCTGCCAGACAGCCCGGAGCATGCGACTTATGTGGACCTCTCCAACCCCAAGACTCGCCTCGCGCGACACCCGCTTCGCACCCTTCCTCACGATGCCTCAGCCACCCCCGA
>JAPMLY010003885.1:0-21453 GCA_026401115.1 Tetraselmis chui | reverse complement strand
ATCGTGGAGACAAGCGACACTTTATATTTCATACTTGTATGCAGACAGTACTTGTTTACGTGTGTGTTTTAGACGGTATCGCTACTGCCATTGGAGAGGTTGGGATTAGTGGTTCACGGTCTAGCCCAAGTTCATGAGTCCTAATTTGGCATAGCACGGAGGGCCCAGAGAAAGCAAGCGGCTAATTCTGGTATTGTTGTAAACAATTTCATATCATTTCATTTCATTTCATACGGGTTACGGCATTCCCGCACTCAGGCCCGTGCTATTGCGTTGACTGTCTTACGGCTAAGCGGGGACGAGACTCAAGGTTGTGCGCTCGTCGTAGCTTTGTCTCTAAAATTATGTTGCGCGTGTGGGCTATTGCGGTGAGCGATGCGTGCTTGAGATGCCGCGCCGTCACAACCGCGGCCGTGGGTGAGTCGCGTCCCCATCCTCACCTCCGACACATGCGCCGCTTGCTATTATAAAGGGCTACACGACCTCGTCGGAAACGCGTGTCTAGAAGGATAGCTTGTGAACGGGTGGTCCGATCGGTGAACACGGGGTTGCAAAATAGGAAGCGATGTCGCCATCTAGGCTTGTGACGCTAGCCGTACCGTCCGTCCCTAGCCCGCCGCGCCGTGAAATAAGACCGCTCTCGCATCCTCGCCCAAAACCGTGCGATGAAGCTCAAGTGGTTGTGAGCCGTCCACACATATTGTAAACCGTACCGATGACGTACTGCGCTCAAAACGCTGTGCAAGACGGTCAAAATAGCGATTTGGTATCTCGGGCGGCCTACGATTTGAGCATTTACACGAGGGTGCGTTTCACCAAAGATATCAGCTTGTTTACAATTTTGGCCAAATGACCACCATATGCCGGGCATGGGGGAAGATTAGCACAAATTTCGGGTTGTGTGGTTGGGCTGCGCGAGCCAAATGGGCGAGCGCAAAGCAGAGATTGACAATGCTCGGGGGTTGCACCGGCTTAAGGATTGCCGCTAGCTAGTGTTGTTGGAGGCGGAGTCTGGGGTGTTGCACGAGGCGTTTCCCCATTCATCGAGGGTTACCTCGGGGTCTGAGTAAGACGCACCGCTTTGACAATAACGCATGACCGCTAAGGTATGCGTAGCTCGTTTGTCCGCCCTTGGTCATGCGGAGGAAGCCCAACCGAGTTCGGGCGGCCTCCTCCGTCGCTGCGTTGGTGCGATGACCCGCTCGGATAAGGGCAACGACTTTAGTATGCTTCGTCGACAAAGGAGGGCCGGATGACATCGCGTCCAGACCCTCGCTAATTGCCGTGTTGGCGCAACTGTCGATGAAGGCATTGCAGCCTATGTGGAGGTACTCGTCGTACCCCGCTTGGGATCTCTTGTCGTTAAGATAACGCTCCGTGTCGTCCGTCAACGTCCAGAGGCGGGACTCGTACATGTTGCGTGGGGGGCGTTGTAGGCCGGCATGAATGACTTTTCCGTACGCGAAATCGACCAACTCGGGCTCGAGAAGCTCGGAGTCGTCGTTAGGCATATCGATAGGTGACTCTTGGGACGCCTTACTACCCTAAGTGATAATGGCCACGTCATTGGGAATGGAGTGTTGATGATTCGTGGGCACAGTTGGGCGTGTTAAACACTAAAGTTGCGAAAGTAAGGCGGTGTTAGATGCCTAAATATGCTCAAAAGTCCGGAGTTCGAGGGCCGAAACTTCAATTTGAATCTTTTCGGTAGTACGTTGTTCGTTGGCAGAGGGTAGAGCGTCGACTCCATGCACGGAGGTAGACTTCTCATGCTGCATGTTGTCAAACGTGGGAAAGTGTCTCGTGACGCTCGAGTGCGCATGAAACGATGTGAACAAGCACCTTGCTCGACTACGAGAGTCGTGTGACGAGTACAGTCCTGCAACAGTACATTGCGGGACATTGTACAGGTACTCGTTACGGATATCAATTCGTGCTTTTCCACAGGACGGACGTATACTCGTGGGTACGTCGCTACTGCAATATTGTAATGGTGCTGATGCTACAGTACCTCCCGGTACGTACAGATATGCATAATTAATCTAACTAGCCAGATGACGCGCCAGAACGAGCTCTTCGATGCAGAAGGAGCCGCGTCGTGAAACCCAATGCTAGGCAGGCCGTGTCTCGAGGACAGATGACGACGGTTGAGCAGCACCAACGCCTGACACGTAAGCGAAGCTTGCAGGCGTAACTAGTCTGGGCTGAAACCTATTTAAGCCCAGTGCAGTAGAGGGAGGTGACAGAACCTTTTAACAATTCCTTTGTTCACTTACAACATCTACTGCCTAAGTACAGCAGTGAGACATCTTTCAACAATTGCCTCTCGACAACATCATTTTGCAATCTTTCAACAACAGAACTAGACAGACTAGAACAGATTTGTGCTAGCGTTTAGCTTCCAGAGGCTAACCGCCACACTGGTTTCGGAGCTCTTTGGTCGACGCACGCTTTCGTTGCTCGTTGATCTGCTCGACGTTGTTTGATTAAGTTGAGATGGCTTCTCTCGGAGCAGGACATTACGTGGTTTTAGTAATTCACGTCGGAGGAACTAAATCGTCGGACTTAAAGTTGGTGTTTCAGCGTGAGCCTTGTTCTGGTAAAACTTGGTTCCCAGCTGGCTCTGTCTTACCTAACGAAGAGCCGGTCGACGCTGCTATTCGCGAGTTACATGAGGAGACCGGTCTTGTTTTGACACCGGATGATTTGACGCTGTTGAGTGGTGAACCTGTTAATGTAACACTACCTCAAGGACGACAGCTTGTCTACGTGTACTCGGCTTCTATTCCTGTCCTGTTTGCTACGAACAACTTACGTACACCTGCTGAGGTCGAGCAAGCTGTTTTGGCACAGTCGACAGTTAATCCGGATGATACTTACGTCGTCCCGGAAACCATCAACATTGACGGTCTGACACTTACGCCCGCACAGACTGGGTTACTTCGTGCTAAGAAGCACAAGAGTGAATTACTTCACTTCGGTTACGTGGCTCAGTGGGAATCTTTTTATCGAGCAATGACACAACATGTTCCAGTCATGCAAGACGACACGTCTATCCCGAGACAGTTCCACATGTACCCCCGGTTTACGACGGTCGATTCTGGTCGTGTCTGGCTGCTGATTCGTGGACACATCAAGCGACTGACTGGTGAAGGACCTACGGATTTACGAGTGGGAATGCCGATGCCTACCCACAACTTTGCTGGACTATCTGTGACTCTCACGGAGACTCAGCGTAAGGCTGCTATTACTTCACCGTACCAGAATGGTCAGGTACCTAATGTACTGGAGGATTGGCTCGAAGCACAGCCTCAGCGTTTTATAATGCTTGGAATTACGGCTGACTCGTACAATGCAGTGTTCTGGGTTACTTCACAGTTTTCTGGACACCTTGGTGGGTGGTGGTTGAACCGGAAAAATCAGCCTCCAATTCCATCTACGTACAATGAGCTTGTTGAGGAGTTACGCAAGTCGACGTTTCTTCCGAACATTCAGGACGACGCAATTAATGCTTTGATGAACTTTACGCAGAGCAACACGATGAGTTACGCGGTTTTCACTAAACAGTACAACGACTACTTACGTCGATCTCGTCAAGACCTGACAGCTGAGGTACAGTGTGTACGCTTCATTAATGGCCTAGCGAATGATGCGCTCAAGAGACAGGCTAAGTCACACCGAGCTCAGCAAGGCTACCAGACTACGCTAGTGGAGCTGCAAAACTTTTTGAATAACGTCGTGACAGACTCGCCGGAACTAGGCAATGCAAGGTCTGCTGCTGGACCATCTGCCCAGCCTACACGCAAGCGCAACTTTGAGGACCCTCTCGAGGAAGCCTCTAACGTCTGGAACCGTAACAAAGGTGGCCGTGGACGTGGCCGCGGACGTGGACGTGGAGGTGGTAACAATGGTGGACGCGGTCAGACATCTGGTCGTGAAGATTTTAATTCACTCGCAAATGCAATGACAGCTGAGGAGCGCAAGCGACACATGGACGAAGGACTCTGCTTTAAGTGCTATAAGAAGGGACACCGTTTGTTCCAGTGCCCTGAGTTCAAAGGCAAGGCACCAATGGAACCTAAGAAGCAATGATGGTGGCAAGGCTGTTCTACAAATGAACTGGAGCAGCCGGCTACATCTACTGTTCATTCTGAGACACTGTTAGCGACAGAGGTCGTCGACACACCTTCGACATCTCCATCGACTACAGTTGCGACACCTGTAACGCAAATAGCAGGTCGTCGTCGTCAGATTAAGCAGAGACAGAGTCGTAAACATGTAACCAGACGTTCAGTTGATTGGAAACTGGTTGACTCAGTCTTTGACCCTCTGCATACACGATTCAACTTTACGTTGGAGGGATGTGCTGATGATGAAGGTCTGAACTCGCACGGTGACTTACCTCACTGTTCGCCGAGTGACTCGATTCTAGACAGAGACTTAACAGGAGAACGGGTGTTCATCAACCCACCCTGGGAGTTAGCTGAGCAGATTGCGCAGCATTTTGAGGATTGTCGTCGAACATCTCCGACATGTACGATGGCTGTATTTGTACTACCGAAGTGGGCGAAATTTACTCAGGTCACTAAACACTGGAAACTCTATCAAGAATTCCCAGCAAGGACACAACTTTTTACACGTCAGTCACTGGAGAACCCAGCTCAACAGGAGGTGGTTGCTCCAGCCCCTTGGCCTGTACAACTGTGGTTAGTCGACGCAGATTGTGCGTTTCACGACTCACCAGAACCTACAACACCTGATCAACCCGACTCGGTACCTGTACCAGCAGACGACTCGGAACAGTCCATCGCTACGCTGCAACAATTTTCCTCGCCAGCTACAGCACTACTGACTGACCTCACAGAAGCTCGCCCGTTAATTCGAACTGAGCTGACTGTGAAAACTCCTGATGGCGGACACCAAATTTCTGGATTAGTGGACTGCGCTGCGACACTTGATTTTGTGTCAGAGGACTTTGTACGACGCTTTGCTTTACAAACTCGGAAGTCTGCAAGTAAAACTCCAGTTCGACTCGCTAATGGACAACGAGTGACTTCTACGACAGTCTGCGACGTCACTTTTGAGCTGGCTCGACACGAGTTTCACCGGACTTTCTACGTCTTACGTGATTTACGTACAGCTGATTTAATCTTGGGTTTACCATGGCTTGATGACGAACAGGCCTCTTTACAATTTGGTACAACCAGAATTTTTACACTAATGGACGGCACAGCAGTGGAAACTACACTTGAGGAACGTCGCCCTGAGTGTCTACTCCTGTCGTCTACGAAAGTTCAGAAGCTTATGCGCAAGACGCGCCGCAGCAGGGGACGTCATGCTGATTTTTACGTCATTGAACTTACATCAGCTGCCGAACAATCAACGGACTTTCACAATGGAGAGGAACTAACAGCAGAACAACGTGACAACTTCCGGTCGTTACTCTTCGATGACTTCCCGGAGTTACTGCAACGTGTCAACTCTCCACATGTAAGCCGACAGTGGGATCACCCCATTGACACAACTGGCCCAATGCGACGTCAACGTCTGAACAGATTGTCACCTGCAGAGCGCGCTGAGCTTAATCGACAGCTTAAAGACGCAGTGGAAGCTGGTTTGATACGCCCCAATTACAGTGAGTTTGGTTCGCCAATTCTTTTTGTGCGAAAAGCTGATGGCTCACTACGTCTATGCATTGACTACCGCGGTCTTAACGAGGTTACGCGTAAAGATGCTTACCCGCTACCGCGTGTGGACGACACTCTGGACGAATTTAAGGACGCGAATTTTTACACACACCTCGACCTCGCTTCTGGATTCTGGCAAGTTCGAGTGCGTGATCAAGACGTTCACAAGACGGCTTTTCAGACCCCTGATGGCTTAATGGAATGGGTCGCCATGCCGTTTGGGCTGTGCAATGCACCAGCTACATTTCAGAGGATGATGAACGACATTCTTCGCGACTTTTTACATAAGTTCGTGACAGTTTACCTGGATGACGTCTGTATCTACAGTCGAACTCTGGAAGAGCACCTGGAACACCTACGTCTAGTGCTACAGCGATTCAAGGAGGAAGGGCTAAAATTACGCCTTAAGAAATGCTTTTTCGGATTGCAAGAAATGGAGTATCTGAGTTACACTGTGTCAGCCGGTAAAATTTCGGTTTCCACAAAGAAAGTCGAGGCCGTTGCAGACTGGCCAGTGCCCAAGACGCAGAAGGAAGTTCGCAGTTTCGTACAGTTCTGCAACTTCTATGCGAGATTTATACACCATTTTAGCGACCTTACGGCTCCATTGACGGACTTACTGCGGAAGTTCCATCCACAGAAGGTTACGCTGACGCCTGCCTGTTTGGAAGCCTTCGAGACTCTCAAGTTACGGCTCATTTCCGCGCCATGCCTAATCCTTCCGGAGGTCAGCTCGGACGCGACGTTCACCGTGGCTACAGATGCTTCAACAGTGGGGATTGCAGCAGTCCTGTTGCAAGACCAAGGAGGCGGTCTTCAACCAGTCTCTTACTGGGCGCGTAAGCTGAATCCAGCTGAGCGTGGTAACACTTACTCTGCGTACGACTTAGAAGCTTTGGCCGTATGCGAAGCTGTCAAGCATTGGAGGTGCTATCTTGAAGGCTGTTCTAAGTTCCTTGTCGTAACAGACCACGACACACTGCGGCATCTGCTCAGGCAACCGAACAACAGGCTGAACAAGCGGCAAGCAAGATACCTGCGGGATTTGCAACCGTTTGTGGGCTCGATGACACTTGCATATCGCAAGGGAGCTCTGAACGAAGCCGACCCGTTAAGCCGGCGTCCAGACTTCGTACCTCAGGCCACAGTACCCTTATTTTGGGATGGCGAGGTTCCGTCAGATCGAGAATTACGACGGAAGTCCCATGTGATGTTTGAAGACGCACAGTTAAATTCACTGACTGTTGAAGCGTTGCAGCTGAGCCCTGAGTTCGCTGATCTCATTCGCGAGGGGTTCTCACGAGATTCGTTTTATGGGGACGATGGTGAGTGGACAAGAGACAGCCGGATAGAAGCCAGAGACGGGTACTTTTGGCGTCTCAATCGCCTCTGTATTCCACAGAACTCTGAGCTCCGACTGAGATTGATCAAAGAGCTGCACGAACGTTCGTCAGCTAGTCACAGAGGAGTTGCTAGCACTCTTGCTAAAGCACTCGACAGATTCTGGTGGAAACGAATCCGCCAAGATGTGAAAGATTTTTGTGAACGCTGCGTCGTGTGCCGACGAGCGAAGATTCGACCGCAAATGGCTGCGACTCTTTACCCATTGCCTGTTCCACCCAGACCGTGGCACACAGTTGGTCTTGACTACCTGACACACTTGCCTGAGAGCAACGGCTTTAACAGTGTACTGATTGTGGTAGACCATCTAACTCGAATGGCCCATTTTCTGCCATGTACAGAGTCGATTATTGCCGAAGAAACTGCCACTTTGTTTTTACAGGGAGTCTACCGTTTACATGGACTGCCCCGTGTGCTGATCAGCGACCGCGACCCAAAATTTGTCAGCGCTTTCTGGCAGACACTATGGAGACGCCTTGGAACGCGATTGAATATGTCTACCAGCCGACACCCAGAAACAGACGGACTGAAAGAGCGCGTGAACAGCACGTTTCAGCAGCTTCTTCGTTGCTTCTGTTGCTATGATGGCTCTGACTGGACGACACTTTTACCGCCAGTGGAGTTTGCGTACAACGCTTCACGTGCACTCGGAATTGAGCACACGCCGTTCGAGGCTAACTTTGGCTTTTCTCCTGAGGAACCTCCTGACCTACTCTTCAGTATGCGACCATCGATTCCAATTTCGCAAGACGCAACAGAACGGTTGAGATTGTTACAGGAAGTACACACCCTGGTACGCTCTGTGTTACAGCTACACAAGGACGAGATGCAAGCGCGCACAGAACCGTCTACAGCGCCACACTTCGCTAAGGGAGACAAGGTGTCAGTCGTCACAGCAAATCTTTTTCTGCGAGGACAACCAAACAGGAAACTCAGAGACAGACAGCTCGGCCCTTTTTCAGTGGAGGAGCAGATTGGAAAACACAGTTACAGATTGAAACTACCAGCGACAGTACGCTTACACCTTGTGTTCCACGTTAATAACTTACGACCCTGCTCTACTGCTCCACTACGACCACATGTTCCTGTGACTATACCTGAAGGAGACGATGAGGAGTTTGACGTCTCACACATCTCTGCTGTGTGCATCAAGTCGCTACCTGGGCGGCGAGGCAAATATCTGCTCTTCATGACGCACTTCAGTGATGACGACATTCCACCTGTCTGGCACCGTTTGAACGAGGTACACCGGACGATTGCGTTACAAGAATTCTTGGAGACGCCCCAATGGCACAAGTTCGCCAAGACTCAGGCATACATTGACTTCATGCACGCTCACCCAGCGCGCATTCCTGAGTCCCAGTAACTGCTTCAGTAAAGGAGCCAAGAACCACGGAGGTCTGCCTCGCGGCGGCCTCATTGATCTGTCAAGAGGGGGAGGGTACGAGTGTGACGAGTACAGTCCTGCAACAGTACATTGCAGGACATTGTACATGTACTCGTTACGGATATCAATTCGTGCTTTTCCACAGGACGGACGTATACTCGTGGGTACGTCGCTACTGCAATATTGTAATGGTGTTGATGCTACAGTACCTCCCGGTACGTACAGATAGATATGCATAATTAATCTAACTAGCCAGATGACGCGCCAGAACGAGCTCTTCGATGCAGAAGGAGCCGCGTCGTGAAACCCAATGCTAGGCAGGCCGTGTCTCGAGGACAGATGACGACGGTTGAGCAGCACCAACGCCTGACACGTAAGCGAAGCTTGCAGGCGTAACTAGTCTGGGCTGAAACCTATTTAAGCCCAGTGCAGTAGAGGGAGGTGACAGAACCTTTTAACAATTCCTTTGTTCACTTACAACATCTACTGCCTAAGTACAGCAGTGAGCCATCTTTCAACAATTGCCTCTCGACAACATCATTTTGCAATCTTTCAACAACAGAACTAGACAGACTAGAACAGATTTGTGCTAGCGTTTAGCTTCCAGAGGCTAACCGCCACAGTCGAAACTATAATTGCGCGAGCCAGGTGGGGGAGCGCAAAGCAGAGAGTGCCAGTGCTCGGGAGTTGCACCGGCTTAAATGTTGCCGCTAGCTTGGAGTCGGGGCTTGGGGCGTTGCGCGAGGCGTTTCCCCAGTCCTAGAGGGTTACCTCGAGGCCAGACGCACCGCTTTGACAATAACGCTTTACAACTAGTAGGGTGTGCGCTATGACACACATGTAACTAAGTTTTGCAAATCTCTATCTAGGAACGCCGTGTCTAGATTGAAAACAATCTGACTACAATTATTTGGGAGCTCAAACAACTGTGAATATGAATCTTCACGAGTCACTGCAGCGTGATATTGTCGTAAAATGAATGATACTCGTACCCACGTTTATTTGATCCGACGACATCGCCGCAATGGCAGCGGTCTAAGGTACGAAATCGTTTTCTCAAATGGATATGCCTGTGTAGAGATCGATATTCATGAAGATTTATGGCGATATTCATTCTCATCACCTGGGGATAGCTAAGTTTGGGTAACAAGAAGAATAACATGGGCAAGGACAGGGAAAATGGGAGGGGGAACAGAAGCGCAAGAGTGACAAGAGGATCACGGAATCCAAAGCACGGCAAAAGGAAGCACTACATCGGGATCGCTAGCGCACTTCTTATGTCCTTATGAAGAATAGAGGCGGAAATTGCAAACAAGAGGATGTGCAAGATGCATCCATTCTTCAGGGTAGGATCTGGACATGGGTATATAAAATATTCTTAAAATTTTGAAATTTACAAGAGAATAATTTAACTATCGCTGCTACGATGATGCTGGTTATTTTCAAGGGATGAAAATACTCAACACATGATTTATTCATTATCAACTCTATAAAAGATGATGGTGCCCAGCCGCTCTGGGTTGCGCCCCGGATGTTATATAACCGCACCGGGGAATTTTCTGCGTATATATAAGGGGACATATTAACTTCTAAATTCGTCAGACTTTTAGAAGTGCGAGTCCAGCAGCTCCATCTCCTCCTCGCTGTAGAAGGGCAGCTTGACGAGCATGAGGCGGATGGGATGCAGGAGGCCGATGACGATGGGGAAGACGAACCCAGCGGGGGAGCGCATGAGGACGAGGATGAGGACCAGCAGGACGAGCTGGATGATGGTAAACACGTGCACCTTCCACAGCTTGACCTGGACGTACGACTTCTCGGGGAACTTCTTGGGGTCGGTGATGAAAAGCCAGATGCGGTCCCAGAACTCGTTGCCCGCCAGGTTGGACCATCCGTTGTACATGAACAGGCCCTGCAATAATGCCATGGCAACACGTCAGAAAACCATAAGGGTCTACAGTGAAACCAGCTCCACAATCACATCACTTACACGTTCAAAAACCATGATCAGTATGGCTGCCCACTCACCCGCAAAACAGCCAGAGGAATGCTTCCAAGTGCTGGGCGCAAAAAGAGGAGCGCCAGGAGAATGAGCAAGTGGGTGGCGAAGGGGGTCACGCGCTGCTCCAGGCAACCGGTAATCTGAGTTCCCGACGGCAGCGACATAATCTCAATCGCTGACGATGACTCCTTGTGGATGGCCATGACGAGGTCCTTATGGCTGAGGCCAGACTCGGACACAGAGCGAACACTGGCATTGTCGCTCATGCCACCATCACCGGCAGACTGAGACACCAGGTCGCGCAGCTTGTTGAGTGCCTGCCAGTGGGGAAGGAATACAGAGTGAGTGCTAGAAAAGATAATACAGGACGAATTGTCGAAGCGCAGAGTCAGTGTGGTGTCATAGTGCAGACGAACTGGGAGTAAGAATGCGACTCACCCGTGCGGACTGCTCCTCGATGCGCTTCTCTTCATCGTCCTCCTCTGGCTTGGCGGCCCCGCCCTCATCGCCAAAGAAGCAGAGAGACCGGCAATGGTTCAGGGATGGCACCGCTGCGGCACAGAGACACAGAGTAAGTAAACAGCGTAGACATGCCAATCAGAATACCTAGTAGACAGGCAGGACAGCACCAGTTACTATCGCATGCAATATTGGATTGTTTGATGGCGCCTTACTTGCAGACACCAGCCACGGGCATCCAAACAACGACAGCAGCACAGTGCACAGGCACAGCGCCATCATATCCATGTCGTAGCCGTATCCCTTCTTCAGCTTGTGCTCGCTTGCGTTCACTAGGCGGACGGTGATATTCTGGTCGAAGAAGATGACAACGAAGGCAAAGAGGCCGCCGACGGCAGAGAGGCCAATGCCAGCCGCGTTGATGTCCGTCAGGTCGACCAGCCAGGGGCGAACGTCGGTGCCGAGGGTGGTTCCGGTGATGTCACCGGTGGTGAAGGGAAGAAAGTCGAGGTCGATTTTATCAATTCCATAGTGGCCGATTAGGACCCTGTCGAGCGATGGACGCACACATGATCAATAACGAATCGTGGGCAATGACTGACCTGGTGCGACCGCTCGCGACAGCAACGAGTGCGAAACTCTGCAACATAAGACTTACCAAGACAGGCCGAGGCCGAGGAAGATGGCGATGACGGGGGCGAAGTCGGCCACGCGGTTCCGAATCCACTGGTTGAACAGTCGACCGTTGCGGCAGCCACGAATGCTGATGGCGGTGAAAAATGTCAGAAGGCCGACAAACAACCCAGCCTTCGCCTCGCCGTGGGACACTGCAGCAATAAGGAAATTCCGCCTGTCAGCTTGCTTTTCTCAATATATATGGATCGGAATACTGAACTGGCGCATATGTCAGCAAACAGGTTGTGCAGCAGCTACTCACCCTCTGGGTTGATGAAGAGGGTAACGAAGTAGTTGCACGCCTCGTAAATGAAGATGACGGAGACGAGAACGGAGAACAGCTCCTCCGTGAAACGGGTGACCTTGCGGATGGCGTTGGAGACGCTGAACAGGGAGCCGAGGAAGAGGTAGACGGAGAGGAAGAGGCCGCTCCAGGCGTACAGGGGCAGAAAGTTCATTCCGAGCGCCACTCCAATGCTGCGGAGTGCGATGATATACGCTGCGATAGGACCGGTAGCCCCCATGATTGTGAGAGGCTGTCCGCACAGAAGCGGGTAGAGCATCCCAAGGGCGGCGGTCGCCAGGAGAGTCTCTGTGGCGCCCATGTACCCCTCCGTCGCGTCGCCGAGAAGGGCACCGAAAGCAACCGCGTTTGCGAGAGCGCCCCAGAAAATGTACAGGATCGTGGTGATCGACTTGGTGTGGAAGGCGTCCTTCAGGTCACTGAGGTACCATGGCATCTTGACGCGCAGGTCCTCGACGAAGCCCTTGCCGAAGCCTCGGACGAGGGGGACGTTGTCCTCATCGCGAACCACTGGTGCCAACTTCATATTGGCTGACCTGGACAATTCGCACACGCGAGGAGAGAAAAATCAGAACAACGCGAATTCGGTGTGGCTATCGCGACCTCGCACAACATAGTATTGCTTAGATTTTTTAAGGCAAGCTGTGCCAGACGTGACTGTTTAGTCGAGAACGGAGCCAGGAAGTGGCGTGTCCGCGCGTCAGGACTACGCTCTTTCAGGTGTGGTTATAACATGTGGTTGTTACTGATATGTAGTTCAAGACACTGGCAGACGCAGACTCAACAGCACACGATGCAAAACTCGGCCAAGACTGACTGCTGGGGACGCTGTGTCAGGTGGGGCGGAAAGACGGCGGGTTGGGTTAGTTTAGGGGCACTCGGCTGACCTTCTCTAGGCGAGGAAGGAGTAAATGAGTGTCGCGGCGTCGGCGACAACTACTGAGTGAGAAGAATGGGAAATTTGTTATGTGTCGGCGGTTGCTCCCCTTTTTATTGCAATTCAGCTCGTCAGCATCGTCCGCTCAAAACTGGACGCATGCACATTATCAAGTCGCAGTTGATACAGTAATCAAAATTTTCTTACAAGAAAAAGCAGTGGAGGCCACCAAGCAAGAAAAAGAAAGAAAGGAAGTTGATACAGTAATCGTAAAAGACAATCTTTCAATAATAGTACATTACAACGAAAACGTTACGCAATCCCGGCTCGGCCGTGGATGAGATTTTTTCAATATAAGATTTGTGGCTTGATCCGTCGCACTCCATCCCCACATTTACTTAAAACAGCCCGTCCGTACATTGTCCAAATTCACGGACACTCTTTTTGCGATTGGACAGTTGGCGCGTTTCGGTACGGACGCTTCACTTTTGAACAGCTTTCGGGAATTTGCAAGGCAAAAAATACAGTAAATTTTGTACTTTCTGCTCAAAAGGAAGTTCCGTATTATTTCGTACTTGAACCTCAGTATCTAGTTTGCGATCCGTACAATCGACTGTCAATGTTACGTGTCCTTACTGAAAAAGATGGCCTACCATCAGATGCCTGTACCGATATTTAATCTGGCTGGTGGTTTAGTTAATTGATTACAAGAAGAACAAAATGAGCACGGACAGGGAAAGTGGGAGGGGAAACAAAAGGGCAAGAGTGATAAGAGGATCACGGAATCCAAATCACGGCACAAGGAAAGCACTGCATTGTGCACAAACATAGCAGATTAAACTAAGGAAACTCCAAGGCCACGCCGAGAATGCAACACGTGGAGGCGACAAGCGGCGCCTCACGCGCCGCTCGAGGAAGCACGGAGACGCTTGCGGCCCAAGGCGCGGGTGAAGACACATCGATTCCCGCGGGTATTGGTACATGTACCAATCGGTGCTTCGGGGTCCCGAAAAAACCCCGAACGCGGACATCGGAATGCTTCATAAATTGCAGGCCTCTGTTGGGAAATGTGCAGACCTGTGCGTAGACATGTGCTGATGCGCTACATGTATGTAGCTATTGGCCTTCCATCTGCTGACGAGTGGCCTTCCGCGGCGCACATTCGACCGCAAACTTCGGCGCCCAATAAACATTGAATGCAGTAGTGCGTGCTTCTTTGTTGTTCGCGGACGCCGGAGGCTGCTGGCTACGCATTGCTGGAACCCCCCCCCCCCCCCCCGGCGCTCACGCGGCTCAGCTACCCACCGCAAGCCCTCGATCAATAGCGTATTCGTCCCGTTGAGGTCGGAATGTAACCAACTAATTTTACCGCTGCTAGTGTGACTCCACTGATTATAATGCATGGGTGGGGGCGGGGGGGGGGGGGAGACATATTTAGTCGCCGGGAAGTAGGGAGGAGTCGAAAGTGGCCTCAAATCCGACGCACACACCTACAGCACAAAACACACACACACTCCTCTCTCGCAAACAACCAAACACGGAGCCCTCCTCGCCCGCGCCGCGAAGGACGGCGCCGACTTTTCTTACCACAAAAAACACTCAACCCTCACAAATATCCAGTTCACACACAAACAAGAATTCATGTGGGGCGTCCACAACACCCGCCTACTTACCACAACCCCACCCTGCGCTGCCCCCTATGTGGTCAATTCACCAGCAACGGCCACATGGCCGGTAACTGCCCCTCTATGTCTGGTCTAAGACAGGACCGACACAACAGCGCTCTGCAACTCCTACTCTCCCTACTGGAACGCCACAACGGAGGACGTTGGGAAACCATCACCGCAGACTTCGGTAACAAACCCATAAAATCGTTTGCTTCCCCCACCCCTGCCCACACTCCACTTGACTGCCACCCACCTCACCCCACCCACATGCCCACCCGACTTGTTGATGCTGACGAAGGTCTCTCGCCTGACTCCCTAACCTCATGCCCCGCCGTCCTCCCCCCTGAGATTCTCCCCCCCCTGCTTCGTCCCCCTGCACACAAACCTGACTTCATCCGCATCCTCGAACCCCGATTCGTTGGTCACTCCAACGGTCGCCGTCGCTACGCGTCCATAAAAAAGATTCAGATAGGGGAATGGAAGTACTGCACAGACAACAACCTCTCCCACACAGCCGACCTCATACGTGACAAATACACACCCCTTGCGAACGCCCTCAGAAACCACTGGCCAGGCACAGTGGTCGACATCCTCCCCATAGTCATGAGCCGCACAGGTACACCGCACTCCTCCACCATCACGAGTCTCACCTCCCTTCTCACCGCCCGCACCGACCCTCCGGATAAACTCGTCTCCAAAGCACATCTCGACACATCTCGCATTCTTGCACAACTCCATACGCATACTGTCCAATGGCTGCATCACCTCCTACGCATATACCGCATCAAGTCCCGCACGACCTCCCGCCGCGCATCCGCACATTGCCCCCTCGCACGACCCTGAATGCACACAACCTTCGCCTCTACTTGCACCCTCCCCGGGGGGGAGTAAAACCCCCGATCACCCTTGGAGAGGTTGGATTAGGTGGTTAACGGTCTAGCCCTGACTTGTAAGTTCCCTGTATGGCATAGTTGGGAGGGCCCAGAGACAGCAGCCGACGCATCCGGCTTTTGGTGAAAAACCGGCGCATACGGTACATGTTGTAAACAATTTCAATTTCAATTTCAATAGCCAGATAACGCGCCTAAACGAGTTCTCCGATGCAAAAGGAGCCGCGTCGTGATTCTCAATGCTAGACGAGCCGCGTCTCTGGATAGATGACGACAGTTAGACAGCCCTAACGCGTGACACGTAAGCGAAGCAAGTAGGCGTAAGCTATCTGGGCGGAAAGCTATTTAAGCCCAGTGCAGTAGAGGGAGATGACATATCCATTTAACAATTCCTTTGTTCACATACAACATGTACTACTAAAGTACAAGCAGTGAGACATCCTCTCAACATCATCTCTCGACAACATCTTTTTCCATCTTGCAACGACAGAACAAGACAGATTAGAACTGATTTGTGCTGGCGTTTAGCTTGAGGAGGCTAACCGCCAGAGATTGGAGCGTAGGCGGCAAGAAGGTTACCGGTAAGCTCCACACTTCTAAGTATTAAAAGCCACACCTAATAAAATCAATGATAGTGCAGCTTTCTCCAAGACGCTTCTTGGACCGTTAGATCTATTATCCAAAGGTCACAATTCAATATAGCCCCAAATAGCTATTGTATCGCATTAAATATAGCGATTTCTTAAGTACAATGAAGTAGCGACATGCAATTGCTCTTGACACTCCCCCTCGCTACTCACTACCACTTCCCATGATTACTTTGGTAAGTTGCCTATGCTTGTCCGCAGCGAGAGGCTTGGTTAGTGCATCCGCGAGCATCACCTCTATCGGGCAATACTTCACCACGATCTCGCCGCTCTCTTGTTTCTCACGACAAAAGTGCATCTTCACGTCGATGTGCTTGCTGCGCCCCATCGTCATGGTGTTGTTGCAGAGGGCGATGCAGCTCTGCTTGTCCTTGTGTAGAATAGTCCCGGAGGCATGAGGTTATCCCATATGCTCCAAAATTTGCCTCGGAAATAAGGCCTCATGTGATGCTGATGTGAGCGCCATGTACTCCTCCTCCGCTGTGGACAATGCCACCGTTTGCTGGCATTGGCTCTTCCAACTGATTGCCGCACCGTTGAGCATGAACACAAAGACAGTTCGAGAGCTTCGGCCATCAGAATCGCTTGCGTGGTCTGCATCGGCATAACCATCCAAGGCTACAGACACTTGCCCGACACTATACACATGTTTGTGATCCAATGTCCCTTTGAGGTATCGGAGCACCCTCTTGGCCTTCTCCAAGTGCACCATTGACGCTCTCGCCTTGTGTCGGCTCAGGTAGCTGACTGCCATGGTGATGTCTAGCATGGTGCTCATTGAGGCACATAGCAAACTACAGATCAAATTATGGTATAGTAGTGACGCTGCTGAACCATTGTCGTCTATCCTCTCTGTCATAGAGCCAAGTGCCATTTGTGTGCTCACATGTTTAGCGTCCGACATGTCGAACCTCTCCATCATGTCTAAGATGTATTTACGCTAATCCAACTTGACGACTCGCGGAGCACGATCACGTTCCACGGTCATTCCCAGAAAGCTATACAATTGGTCTCATGTCATGCACACTAAACCTTTTACCAAATGCCCGCTTAAAGCTGACGATGAAGGTTCCACCAAGACCGGCCTAGATGCGTTCGTCAACGTATAACTTGTTTGATGGATGACCAGTCACATAGCTACCCTTTTTCCATATTCCATCTAGGACTAAGTACACAAGTTAGACCGAGGATCTCCTTGTCCATCCTCTCCGAAGGTGTGGTGGGGCTTTCCTCCCTCTTGGGAGGTTCTTGGAAAAGTAGGGCTTAGGTGAGGGACACGATGGGTGTGGAGGGTTGGAAACGATTGTGAATTGGTTGTATATACGTGGCGTAGGATTTGATGCGGTAGATGCGGAGCATGTGGTGAAGCCAATGGAATTGTGTAAGTATAGGCGGGATATTATACGGGTAGTGTCTCGTGTTGGGATTCGGGAGGATTTGCCAAGTGGGTCGATTCTAGGGTTTGTATGAGTGAAGTGATGAGTGCGAGTGGGGGTGTGAGGTGTAGATGTGCGGTCTATGACGACATGTATGATGTCCACATGCATGCCATTCCCGTGTGAGTGGAGTGCGTTTGCAAGGGGGTATATTTTTCCATGGAGAGGGGATGGGTGTCCTTAAGGTTTTATCCGTGCAATATTTCGATTCTCCTATCTGAAGTTTATGAATAGCGTGGAAGAATGCTGTGGGAGGATGGGATGTGTTGCGAGAGTGAAACCTTTTTCAAAGGAGGTGAAAATATACCACCTATACCGGAGGGTATGGTGACGATATTATCCGGAGCTGCAAGCAAGGGGATTGGGACACTGTTGACGGAGGTGAGGCCGAGCTGTCCTCCATTTTGGCACCAGTTGCATGCCAATTTGTTCGGGCGTTTGCGGGAGACGCAGTGGGAGTGAAAAGCAAAGTTAGGGCCTGTGTGGCATGGGGGATAGTCACTACGGATATGATCTTGACCTAATACGTAAATAGTGGGGTCAAGGGGGGGGGGGTGTGTTGGCCGAGAGGTGTGTAGGTCAGTGGTTCAAAAACTTGATCTATTTGTTGTGGGACTCCCCGTGGGTGGCTCAAATTCCCATTCCACCATGTATTATGTTTGGTGGGTGGTTGAGTTTTTGTGTTTGGGGAGTATATTTATAACGTCGCAGTAGGGAGGGTAGTCTGTGTCATTGATGCTGAGGTACATGGAGTCTATAAAGGTTGGTTCATGGATGCTGGAATGTTGGGTGCTGCGTCGGCGTTTCATGTGTGGAAAGAGGGTGGAACTTGGGAGTGGTATGTGTGGAATGATATTTGGGATTTAAGAGGGGTGTGCGAGAGTGGTAACTTGTGCGTAGGGAGTTACGTAGGTTTGGGGGGGGAGCGGTTGTGCATGGTTGTGATGGGTTCCGTGATAATTGCGTGTAGGAGGTGTATGGGAGATGAGATGTTGTTGCTTGCTCCCTCGAGTTTTTCAATGTGGGCTTCGGGTTTGATGATGATTTTAGCGCGAGTGGCGCTTGTGGCTGTTAGTTGTGACAATTCGATGATATTGTGTTTCCATAGTCATGAGAAATAGTTAAGGAGTGAGAGGTTCGTGAAGCGTGGTTTGAGATTGTGTTGTGCTTGTTGGTAGTTAAGGGGGTCAGTGACGTGGGTGGTTTATCGCCGATGGGTGGAGCGGAGGAAGTTGTCGTGTGTCTGGAAATTGAAATTGTATTACAACAATATTGGGAAACTGGACCGAATAATGTCTAACGGCCATCAATAATCTGCCATCCATGACACTTAGTAGGAGAACGATTGGACCGGGTACTCTTCGACCATGTACACTTATTGACACACCTATAAGCAATGTGTGCCGACGTTCCTCGGAGGTTGAATGGTTCCTCGGAGCAACCGCATGGGAGCGATATGGGCGTGCTTGCTCTATGACCTCGAGGCGCCCGCCGGCGGCGCAGCGGCGGCGGCCCCGGAGGGGGGTGCACTCGCAGGCCCGTCGGCACTCACCCCCACCTCCTCGTGGTAGACGCTGGTAGCCCTATAGCCGTTCCAAGCATGGCACGGTTGGGGGCTAGACGGGGTGAAATCTGGCGGCTACGATCCGCGGATTAGCAGATGTCGAGAAGGCTCAGTACGGAGGGCGTTAAAAAATATTATATGTACACCAACGTCAAGATCTCCCGCTCGGCTAGTCCGACATTTCTTTTCAAGGTTGGATACTCCATGCATGTTGCATGCGGGACACGTACTTTAGGGGTCGTTTGGTGGCGACGAGGGTACGGACGGATATGAGTTGGCGGCGGACGTTGGAGCTAGCTGCGGATAGCTGGGAAACAACGCTTGGTTAGGACGTTCGCTGACAGCCGACCAGCCATGTGGGACTCGAGTCTCCCTTGGGGGAGGGGCAAGAGACTACGGAGGCTGGTGGAGGGTCACAGCCGGAGGAGCGACACGGTCTAGCGGCGGAGGTCCACAAAATCAACCGCCGCCGGGAAAACACGGTACGGAGGGCTTTCGAATAAATATTTCCGTAACCCCCATCTTTTGCGGAGCGGCGATTGTGTCCATAAGTTTGACCAACCCCTCCCCTAGTCGGTACCCAATTATCGATAGGCTGCCTCAAGCAGTGTGCTTGGGGTCATCGTAACGGAAGCTTGCTCGTATAGGCGACCCTCTAACAACGCAAACCACCGAAGGAGCGTATTGCCTGCTACAACGCGATCATACATGTGTTCGAAATCATACGGCGAAGGACAAGGAACATGAAAAAAACTCTAGCACGGAGGCATGAGCGCCAGCCGAACACCGTCTCAAGCTTAGGATTTTTTCTTTCCAACCCCCGAAGGAGGAAAGAAGGTTAGGATAGGTGCCTAGCTACGACGGGAGGAGCAGTGATCATCTCGGACGGGGTTGTGCGTGGATCGAGAAGGGACCGTCAACGACCTCAACGAGGGTTTTGTCGCGTGCCTCCCCCCCCCCCCATCCCCGGCACGACTGGTGTTGCACATGAGCAGAGTTGATGTAGGCCCGACTTGATAAGCACATGTTGACCAACTTGGTTGATGAGCGCCCCCGCCGCGGCTAGAGCAGAACACGTATCGTGGAGAATAGCGACATTTTATATTTCATACTTTGTGTGCAAAAAGTACTTATTGTTTACGTGTATGTTTTAGACGGTATCGCTACTACCATTGGAGAGGTCGGGAGTAGTGGTTCACGGTATAGCCCCAACTTATGAGTTCAAATTTGGCATGGTAGGGAGGGGCCATAGACAGCAACCGGTTTCACCCGGTATTACGGTTACGGAGCGCCCGCCGGCGGCGCAGCGGCGGCGGCCCAAGAGAGGGGTGCGCTCGCAGGCCCGTCGGCACCTACCTCTACCTCCACGCGGTGGGCGATGGTAGCCATGTAGCCGTGCCCGGCTTGGCACGGTAAGGGGCTAAACAAGGTACCGGCAGCTCCGATCCGCGGGATCAGGAGCTGTCGGGAAGCCCTATACGGAGGGTTTTGGAAAAACATAATATCCGTACACCGGCACAGGGATCCCCCGCTCGGCCAGTCCGATACGTCTTTTCCGCGACTAAATACTCGCTGAGACTCTCCCGACGAAGGGGCGGGGGCGGCGTTTGCGACATGTTTTTTGGCGAAGAAGGGTACGGACGGATCGGCGGAGGGACGAGGGTGTTGAAGATGGCGGCGGACAACTAGGGAGCAGCGTTGGGACACGGCGCTCGCTAGCGGTCGCCAGCCTTGCGAGAGTTTTAAGTCTCCCTTGGGGGCGAGGCTTGATGCTGCGCTGGACGGAGGTGGGTCGCAGCCGGAGCAGCGGCACGGTCTGGCGGCGGCGGTCCTTAGGATAACCCACCGCCGGAAAACCCCGGTACGGGGGGTTTTTGGGAAAATATTCCCGTACCCACCATCTTTTGAGGACCGGCGACTCGATCCATGTGTTCTACCAACCCCTCCCCTAGTCGGTACCCGGTTATCGATAGGCTGCCTCAGGCAGTGCGCCTAGGGTTATAGTAACGGCACACTGCTCATAAAGGCGGCCGTCTAACAACGTAAACCACCGGGGGAGGATAAGGACGGCCACAACGCGGTCAGATAGGTGTTGGAAACACACGGAGCAAGGACATGGGACATGAGAATATATGGCACTGGGGCATGAGAGCGAGCCAGACACCGTCTGTGGCCTAGTTATTTTCTCTTCTAAGCCCCCGAAGGAGGAGGGAAGACTCGGCTAGGTGGCAAGCTGCGTCGGGAGGAGCAACTACTACCTCGGGCGGGGATGAGCACGGATCGAGACGGGACCGACGACGACTTGAGCGAGGAGGTTTTTCATTTCCCTTTCCCCCCTAGCTCCGGCACGACCGGAGTCGCACAAGAGCCGAGGTCACGCATGTTCGTTTCGACCAGCTCAAGCTGGCCGGCCTTGCTGATTAGCGACCCCGCAGAGGCTGGAGCCGGCCGCGTATC
>JAPMLY010003884.1:12500-17203 GCA_026401115.1 Tetraselmis chui | reverse complement strand
GTTAGGGTATGTATGATGGTCAGCGCGATAATAATTTACGAGATATCGCGCCATAATATGTAGTTTTCATCGGGAAAAACTCGTTCACGAGCCTCATCATTTTATTTTATTAGTCGCCGATGGGAACGGCTGGGGATCGTGCGTGTACAGGACACTGTGTCCGTTTACGCCGGGGGCAATGACGAGATGATCAGTAGTGGCGAGCTTTTCCCTCCACCCACTTGTCAATTAACCACATACTCAACTTCAGAGGTAAGACGGTCCCTTCAGCTGAATTTATGCACCCAGCGCACTGAAAACAAGATTGCGCCTTAAAGCCCGCCCTCGCTGGCAAAGCATGCCCGAGTGCGGTACTTTATGTTATTTACTTGGCTTTATCGCTGCCACACAGCACAGCGCGTCAGCGCCTGCAATCTCGCTAGCCCTGCGACCTGATTCCTCTATGACTGCGACAGCCATCTTCTCATCGGGAGCACTTCCCTGTGCCTGTCAGATACGTCAGGCACAGCAAGAGTCTCGTCGTCAATAGACCCGCTGAACCGTGCGTAGTATCGGCAACAAGAGGGAGCCCCGAGTGCAGTCATGCTTATTTCTTTGCCTCATCGTGGGCGTGGCGGTACAAGAACCCCGGAAGAATGGAATGGGTGTGGTCGCTCTGAGCCGTGACGGTGGCGTTCGCACGGGTCGTCACATCCCCAAGACCGCGTCCGACGAGACATGCGAGACAGGTGTCGTCCGCGTCAAGATAGTGTCCGAGATCACATCAATATACTCCTTTATTTATTTATTCCACCACGGATTTTGTTGCCATCGCCGCTTTTATTTTTTCTGTTTAAATAATAAGGCTATTATATCACTCGGATGCACGACAGATACCTGTACGTCGCCGCCCGTCATTAATCGGGTTGTTTGATTAATATTTTTATTTGTCAATTCAGCTCGGTCGAAATATGGTCGGAAATAAAATAATGAGCAGTATGGAGATGCGGCTTACCTCCGACAAATAAACAAATTCGATATGTTTGCTCGTTTCATAATAATTCATATTAATATTAACGTTTACAGCCGACTCGCCGTCGACATGGTGCGTGTCCTTGGCGAGCATGACGCGGCAGTCGGGCCAGGGCTCTGGCAGTCATCGATCTACAATATTTCCTTACCGATACGACATCACGATTGCTCGAATGTTCCAACATATGCAGGCGTGTTCTCCGTGTGCCCGGCGGAAAGGTGCGCGGTTCTAACAGCTCAGCAGGAAAACTACGACGTGAATTCTCTCCTCGACACCCCAGCTTCTGCCCCGGCTTATCGTCTTAAAGTCAACGTTAAGGTGCCTGGCTTCAAAATCCAGTCGCGCTACCCAAGGTGGGTCGACAAAAAATCGCGACTAATATCCATTTCTAGATAGTATTCCACATGACGCGGCTACGCGTATGCATACAGGGCGCCATACTTTGAACAACTCACTGAACCACTGACGTATAACGTAAGTGCTAATAAGCAATGACTGCTCCAACATCTTTGCGTGCATACGGTAACATGTATAGACTAGACGAGATGGGCCTCGAGGTTGGAATTCGGAGCAGCGATATGAGCGTGTGGTACTTCGATGTCGTCCCAACGCCCAACAATAACCGCGTCTTCACTGTCTGCGGTGAGTGCAGCTGCTGCACCGTTTACTCTGAGGACCCTCTTGCGGACCTGACGCTTAATACCTTCTTCCGAGCGTTTCATATTTTGCTCGGACGCAACATATCCCAACTTTTTATTCTCCAACATCACTATGAATACACTGGGACAATCTACCGTGCGTTGGAATGAACCCGTCATCGTCCCTCGACTATCGTCTTTCGGGGATTTTCCTGTCTTCTTTACAACGTACGTGTTGTGCCGGGCATTATTGCTACAATGATAAGTGACGCTGCCGGAGGACACCGATAGGCGGGATGGCTCGTCTTGGGATACAGCTCACAAATGTGATCAGAAGACTGTGGCCGGCACGGCCTTCACAAGCCTCGATGCCCAAGATGGGCCATCGGTCGGCGTGGTGCACGGCATCGAAATCGAACTCCCACGTTTAGAGCAGGGAGTCCACGAGGTGAGGCTCACTTACACGTGTATGCGTTTACTGCGTTTCCGGCTCTCCGCTGAGCACAGATTGTTGTTGTATTCGCTGAGTACACGGACAACACGCTTTATTTGCACTTTTATTGTAGCACTAGTTCAATACTCCGACATTTGAAACACTGAACACGTCGTGCCGAAGATCTATGCTGAGAGTATGGTGTCGGACAATTGTTCTGGGGAATCACGTCGTAAGATCGTTCGACATGGTGCTATCTCTCGCTCCCGCCCCGGGCTTTTGTTGTCTTGTCCAAGAGCCTGAAAGCTGTGCCTACGGAATTTTTTTGGCTTGCTTTCGCTGTCTCTCTCCCATATCTACTAGGTGACCATCAGTTTGCTGGATGGCAATAGACACCGGCTGGCTGTGAGCTCCAGTGTGCATGTTTGGGTGATGCCGCCAGGTGAGTTGCCTTTTTAGCGGTTGACAGCTTCTTTCATTTTCTAATGATAATCCGGACAAGACTTAATGCTCAAATCATAAGGTAGACTAATAGGAATATTAAGTCATATGTATTAAGAACAAAAGCAGTGATAGAATTCACCAGCAAAGAAGCGATATCGCTTAGTTTTCCCTTCGTTTCCTATTTGATGCGCTTGAATACTTCTGCTGTCACCGGGCACCATTCACTTCGTTTATCAGCAGTAGTGCTGCTGTTAGAATTATTGTTGACCTAGATATTAACCGCCAATATATAGGGAACGGCCTCGAAACACGTTGCAAGACTGCCCGCACTTTCCTATTATGAAAACTGAATTATTTTTATGAAGAAAGTAGCATCTACCTCAGCACAGTACCTGATCCTCATAGGTTTTTCGCAGGTTCTGACAGCGCCTCTGCTGAATCCGCCATCACTTCTGCAGCAGCTGCCTCGAAGCGGCGAGGGGTATCAATGCGGAAGGTAAACATTGACCCCAGTCTGCTCTCTCTCCTTGCCAATACTTTCAATTAGATACCGCACTAATTACACCGCCAATCGCCCCTCGACTGTCTGTACTCATCGTCGCATCGACTCGGGACAGCCAATCTATCATCTGAAAATAACATCGATGCGACGCAATCGACGTAAATGACATCGGCATGATATGATAACAGCAATAATTCAGCTACACAATTCAGCCGACGGGGACCGACAAGATCGTGGTGATACTGCGTGTCGGCTTTGCAGACTTTCGAACTCGCTCATAAAGTAATTGTTTTGCTAAATGTTTTTCAAAATCACATGCGACTCATGTATAGAATATTTTGACAACCTATCCTTTGGCAGTCATGCTACTACATATTCAGGTTCCATCACACATAATGGGGAATTACCTGTTTCCGCTGGAAGTAGGTGCCAAATGCAGCGTCTGTTTGTCCATTCGCTTGACCACAAAAAGACGATCGACACTGTGGTTAAAGGCACATATTTTGAGATTAAACGTGCTTCAAGTGAACATGAAAATGGTAGGAATTGAATTTTGAATTTTGCCTCTAGATTACCGCTCCACCGCCGTGTTTTACATCGTTTTCACCCCCTCTCGCTTCCGCCCGTCTTTGCCGCAGGAGGCGGAGAAGTTGAAGGAAGGGCGCAAACAAATTGCTGCAAATTATAAACCTCTGCACGACGAGCTCAGAAGCTTGAAAATTGAACAGGTCGGTGTGTAAAAAACCAATATTATTTTGGTGTCGACTGCTGTCTCGCAAATTTAAACAAGTGCCCAACTTTCGTCTCATGCGTTGCTGCCGGGATACGCGCGTCTGACTTTCTTATTAAAAGCGCCGGCCGATTTGCGGTATTGTGACTGTTAGTCGTAGTTAATGGTCGTTACGCTGACATTTGTTTCCAATATTTTGTCGCATTTCAGATGATCGACCCAGAGTTGTTGGCAGCCTTGAGCAGCGGCGACCCGCGGCAGCTGCATGACCTTATGATTCCAGTAGAGCCGGCCGTCTCATCGAGCTCATCTGCTTCGCATATCAAGCCAGCGCAGCCCGTGTCGCTGAGCGACGGTATTCACAATACCGTCTTTAAATTCAAACTTTTCTCCCAAGAGTTCTGTCGGTACGGGCACTACAGTATACCGTGTATCTAACTAAAGCGCACGCATATTTTTTCAAAATAATCCACCCCGACTTCATGTCACACCGACGAGACTAACGCGACTCTTCTCCCTCCGACGGCGTAGTTTGATAGTGGAAGAGGTCAAGCACGCAGTCGAGTGGCAGATGGTGCGTGGCCGGCATCGCAAGTGCGCCGTACTTGTGAAGCCTAATCGGTATCTGTTGTACTTAATATTAGAACCTGTGATGTAAGATGCTGCTAAAGAAGCATCTTATATCGGAAAATGGGTAACCATGTTAAATGGCAAGCGTTTGAGGCTACCTCCTTGTGCTGATGATGAACGTCTTGCAGAGGACAAACGCCAGTTTCACGCGACCTAATACGATGAACAATTACGGCTTCGTGCTGGACGAGCTCGGCATAGATTTGATGCCGGTGGTGGTACGGAAGGTGCTGACGCCGCTGTTGACGCTTTACTTTCCGGACTGGGGCGGCAGCACCATCGACTCGGTGCACGCCTTCACGATATCCTACACA
>JAPMLY010003884.1:0-7500 GCA_026401115.1 Tetraselmis chui | reverse complement strand
TGAGCATGAGGCCGACGAAAAGCGCGTGCAATCCCAACCAACTCGCTATCGCGGCGACCCCATATATGAAGCAAAAGCCATATTACATGACGCAAGGACCCCCACGATGTCAATATTTGGGGCTTGACTAGCGCCGCTGGGGGTTTCAGCGCGTTCGGGCGCCTCCTCATTAGTACAACACGCCTATGGACGGGTGTGGGTAGTGGGATCCTACGGAGAGACGGTTGCCAACCAATGGAAGGGCGCCGTGGGACGCGACTAGTGGGATATACTGCCAAATGTACAAGGCTTGAGCCGTGTACCTTTTGGTCCAGTAAACGGCTCGCGAAACACCATTAAAAACGGAATACAAGTAAAAGCGATATATTTTGGGTACATATTGGGTAAAAATATATATTTTGGCTTTGCAGGGTTTTGAATATTTTGGACCCGGGTACTCGCGAGCCGTGTTCTATTTTCTTATATGGTCATATTGAAACTATAGTTACACTGGGTTACATTTACATTGGGCGGGGCGAGAATAGTCTAATTCAGAATAGTAAGAGGGCGAGAAGTAGTCTAGTAAGAATAGTAAGAGGGCGAGTAAGAGTCTAGAGTAAGAGGGCGAGTAAGAGTTAGAATAGTAAAAGGGCGAGAATAGTCTAATTTAAGAATGGTAAATTTACACTGGGTTAAATTACACTGGGCGGGGCGAGAATAATCGGGCGTGGCCACGACGTTACAAATTCTAACCGCTAGAGTACGCATGACACAATGGTAAAAACAAAGACATGCGTTACCCTTATATGACGCGCCGACACACAGAGGTCGTCCACCTTCTGCCTTTGCGCGAGCACAGCTCACGCAACGGCATCTAGACTCTCGCAGTCTAGCAAGGTGACATATCTCTAGTAGCACACGGTGTAGCTACTATCGAAAATACGTCACACGACAACTGTGGCAGACAATCTACCATAACACATGTACCCAACCGGGGACGACAACGGAGATATCAGGGGCGCCACCATTTGCAACGCAATTTGAAAACTTGTATAATGTTGTTAACCATCCGCTACTTAAGGTAGACGGCGACCAGACGAAACCACCGGCCCCTACCAAGCAAGATAACATTCCGTCAGTACATGCCGACGAGGTAGATGGGGGTGGGAACGTGGACGAGTACGCCACGCATGCATCTGCAAATTCGACCAAGACCGCGTACATCGACCCGCGCGACAAGATCGACTTACTCCCACGAGCGTTCAACGACATCTTACCGCATGTCAACGCTTCTATACCGGGCCTGTGGAATATATTGGAATAAATCTTGAAAGGCTTATTAAGCCGATATTCCATTTAGAAAAAAGTACACGGCTCGGCCGGTACACGGCTCGGCCGGTACACGGCTCGCGGGACGAAAATATCACGAGCCGTGTTCTGCGCGCATTTTGGTATTCCAATTAGGCCGGTACACGGCTCAGACCGCAGTACATAGGGCATTGTATCGGGCTTATACAACCTTTTCTACATGCGCAACCATCGCGCCCGCACACACTCTCTCACCAACACCCACTAGCACCCGCGCCCGCTCCACGATGTTGAATCTGAGGCGCATCACGCTTGTAGGGGCTATGGCCGTGCTTTTCGGCTTGGCGGCACTCGTGAATGCCGTTCCGCCCGCGCCATATGTGGTGATGGGTACGGACCCCTCCGCTGGGAGCTCTGTGCGGGCAGCTGCGTTGGCCGCCGCTACAACAACGTCCTAGAACCATGCATGCGTCGTTCGGAGCAGCGGGCGAAAGTAGCTAATGGGGGAGCAGTGCCTCAGGGTGGCCGTGGAGGATGCCGCCCCGGAAAGGCGAAGGGAAAGCCGAGGATGGCGTGGATGAAAGACATTAAGGCATGGCGGTTGCGCACTTAAGAGACGCCGTGCATGTACGAGACCGAGTACCTTTGCACAGCTGACAAGTGGGCGAACGATGTCAACAACACCATGTACAAGGAGTTCCGGCGGACTATCCGAATCCCTTTTGGATTGTATCAGGATATAGTGGAAGCCGCCTACGCCTCGGGTAGATTCCGCGACGATAGCCCGGGGCTCAAAAAGAAGAAAGCAAGGGGTGCTCCGCCTTCACTTCTCACGCTTAGGGTTATGGCGTTTGGAATATCTTGGCGTCGCTGAGGGTTATGGCGTTTGGCTGCCCTATGGATGTCATGAGGCTGGAAAGTGGCATCTCCCAGCATGTGCTTGGAATGTTTTTTTCACAAGTTTACTGCGTGGATGGTGGAGAAATATTTCGATGACAACGTGCATATGCCTAGCGACACGGCGGAGCTAGAAAGTGTGGAGACTATGTACTCCTTGCTTGGGCTACCTAGCTGCGTCGGTAGCATGGACGTTGTGCACTTCGCGTGGGACAACTGCCCCGCACGGAGTGTGCCGGCTTTCCGACGGTGGTATGCAAAGTCACCTGCGATCATGCCCACCATGTTATGCATGTGCACGGCCCTTTACCGGGTGGCAGAAACGACCAAAACATTGCTAGGACGGACCCTGCCGTCCGGGGGGTGAGATGTCACAACATGTACCTTAATTTCAGGTACCCCATGTACGGGCATATGGGAGCTGCATACACTATGGCAGGTACAACTAGTGTTCCATATATACTGTGGTATGCTTGCTTGCTCCGTTTGTTAGCTTTCATGATTGCAGCCGTATTTCGTGTAATGCCTATGTATGTATAGGTGCATGGCTTCTCTGTGACGGTGGCTACCACAAGTGGCGGGCAACCATTGCTGGGTACAAGCACAGCGGGTCCGATGAAGCCTTGCGGTGGAGTGAAAGGTAACGCTACACGCTGTATGTACCCCATCGTGTGCATATGTACTCAAGTGGTGTTGGCATTAATGTAAGCACCGACATATATATACAGGATATGGGGCCATGCCGGAAGGATGTGGAAGATTTGTTCGGAATCTTGAAAAAACGATTCCAGATTTTGAGGACACCCATACTATTCAACAATGAGAGCTCTGGGTCGAACCTGGTGCGACGACAAGGCGCCCGAGCTGGGGCTGTCCTTTGACCAGGAGTGCGCCGCGGTGGTCATGGCGCGCCTCGCCACCTTCAAAGTACTCCCCCTCCGCACAACCCCCAAAAATCTGAAACCCTGTAAAACCCCTGAAAATATTTTTCTCCTAATTTACGCCCAAACCTTTCTTTTGCTACTGAACCATGAACAGGTAACCATCCTCAGGCCTTAAATTTGATAGCCACACACGGTCATTGTTCTCTTTGGTCATATTCGTGCAACTCCACGAAACCCTAGTGTTTGAATCCAGGTGCCTTCAGGGATCCCTCAAACCTCCTTATGTTTCCTTAGACTGATGCCAAAAGCCCACCTCGTCATGCCAGTATGAAACCTCTTCCCTTCTCCCATTGCTCCCTTGAACCTTCAAAACCCAAATTCCGGATCCTTTTTGTCTTTCAGAAATGCCCCAGTATTATTCGTAATCCCTTTCAGCCTTCTCCTCCCTCTCGATACCAAAGTACGGCTCCTCGTTCCCCCTCAATAGCCTTGCGCCTGCATAGTATATGATTTTAGTCAGACCACACGTCACTCTGACTTTGCAACATATATCGTGGTTTCAGTGGTTTCCTGTGTTGGTGACTGCACCCTGGACCCAAATGGACTTAATTGTATCCAACGGACTCTTGATATGTTTCAGTTTACCATCTTTGCTGTCTTCAGATGTGCGACGCAAACACTGCCATGTTTGCCAGCCCCACCTGCTATGTTTACACGGCCGACTGTTGGTAGACGGTCACGGAAAATCTGGCGCCGCCTGGCTGCCCCCCCTGCGTGTTAAAGTTTGTAACCGCCCTTTCTCATTCGGCGTCATTCACCAGTGAAATCTCGTACTGATCGCAAGCTTTAACCCCAGCGTCACACCTTACTCCACCTTACTCCGGGTCTCCGATGTTTAGCAGGGGTAGAGCTTGCGTAATTTTGTTTTGTCATTGGACGCGCTAGATACATGTATGCAACAACGATACGATGTATTCAGTTTTAGATATAGTTTTTGGAGTTGCAATCGGTAATATTTGTGTTACCCGCCGGCTGACTGTCTTTAGTGTGTGTTTGTTTGTGTGTGTGTGTGTGTGTGTGTGTGTGTGTGTGTGTGTGTGTGTGTTGCGTGTGTCAGTCGGAGAGCGATGACGCATTCGACGTCCTCCGCTGGCTGGACCGCACCCTCATCCGCCTCGCGGCGCGCTTTGGCGACTTCCAAAAGGACATCCCCGAGTCATTCAGCCTCTCGGGCTCTTTCAGCCTGCTGCCCCAATTTATGTTCCACCTCCGCCGCTCTCAGTTCCTACAGGTCCCCCCCCCTTCTCTTCAGAATCCACCCTTTGCATTTATTTGATGACTACTTAATTGCAACTCGTCCATCAGTTGTAGCTGTGTATTGTGGCTTTTGTATAGCTTGCCAAGTCGGATATCTATTTCAGCTCTAATATATATAAGATTACAATATTGTGCCCCTTCATATTGTGCCGATTAGTACCCATATATATTTTTCTTCTGCTGAAAAAAGCGAACGAGCCCGTGCAGGCATTTCGAGCATTGAACACGTCCTTGCCATCACCACCTCGTCCGCGATTTTGCTTGTTTTTTTTTTTTTTTTTTCAATTCTCATGTATTAAACGCACATTCGCGCAAGGAGCACATTCATCCTGTGTTTGACCAGATATTATTTATCATATTCTTCTTTTTATTATTTTTCCCTCTTGACAAATCATATGTTTAGCTAATTACTTAATATTTCATCGCTCTGAACACTTTTTCTTTGGCGACTTCATTTTCGAACCGCCCGTGCAGGTGTTCAACAACACCCCGGACGAGACCGCCTACTTCCGCCACCTCCTCATGAAGCACGACACCAACAGCTCACTCGTCATGATCCAGCCCACGTTGCTGTCGTACAGCTTCAACGGGCCGCCGGAGCCGGTGCTGCTGGACGTGGAGTCGGTGCAGCCGGACCGCATCCTGCTGCTCGACTCCTACTTCATGGTTATCGTGCACTACGGCGCCACCATTGCGCAGTGGCGGAAGGCCGGCTACCAGGTGGGGTCTCACAGATTACTGAATTTAGTGCCATCTTACTTGAATTATTAAATATGTTTTTGGTTGAAAGTATGTAATTATTTTAAGCAAAGCGAGTTTTTTGTTTGATAGATATTCATCATCTCAATTTCAAGAATTCAATTTATTTTGATCCGGGAATCTACATTTTCCCGTCTGTTTGCACTTCGTCCAGTTTGTCGGATTTCTTTTTTTAAATTATTAGATTTTTTTCTAATTTGCCTTTTTGCATGTTATATGTATATACATATAAATACTTTTGCGATGAATTTGGAAGACGAGCGTTAAATATTCATTCAATGCGGCAATGTGTCAATATTGTTTGCATCCGTTCGCGTTCCAACTCTCAACCGAGCTCGAATCCCGTGTTTCGCCCTTCAGGACCAGGAAGAGCACGAAAATTTCCGCAACCTGCTAGCAGCTCCGGTGGCGGATGCAGAGGAGCTGCTCAAGGTATAGGCCTAACAATGAGACTGTAAGGGTGATCACAATAATCACAATCTCAATAATAATTATACTGACAGTTTTGCAAACGAATTGACATTCAAAACTAATGTATTCTTGCCCCACATCGGTCTGGAAATAATAGGTATTTTATCTAAAGTTTCGGTTGTTTTCTCTTTCTGTTGTTCACTCGCTCTTCTGCAGGAGCGCCTCCCCGTGCCCAGGATGCTCCAGTGCGACCAGTACGGCAGCCAGGCCCGCTTCTTGCTCGCCAAGCTCAACCCTTCTTCCACACACAACAGCAACGGCAGCGGCGGCGACGTCATCTTCACCGACGACGTCAGCCTTGGCGTCTTCATGGAACACCTTGCAAAGCTGTCCGTCACCGGAAACTAGCGCCCCCCTCACCTCCCTCATCACCTCCCACCACACACACACGCACTCTCGTAGCCTACGCTACCATCCATTTAAAATGTGGATTGTCGAGGCTGCCCTGCATACACAATTTGTTCATAAGAAAGTGGGCGCATGTGGCGAAGGGGAAGTGGGGGTGAGCGCTGATGTACGGCGATTTCTGTGAAAGGAAGAAAGGGATCCGAGTCGACTGCGCTGCCGCTGTGCAACCCCCTCTGTGCATTGTCTATTTGTTGCTCGATGCAGCCTAGCACTTGCTGCGGTGCATTATTGGTTTGCCTGTCGAGAGATTTTGACTTTTTGTGTGTAGCTTATTTTTGAAGTGTTGTTAAGTTATCAAAGAAAGTGAATTACACGCGATAATTCGCCTGATGTGCAGTCAGAGGTGGATGGATTGATTCTGAGCTATTTATAGGGTCATTATGCTGCATTGTGCTTTTGGGGGATGTGGTATCGACGACCTGGTTGCGCGAGACAAAATCATCTGGTTCCGAGTGAGTCCCCGTCCTGACGGGTTTAGGGTTTGCATCTAAGAACTGCATAACCTGCGCCACCATGCGTCAATGGAAAATATTCCTACGGCTTCATCTGCCACCTTTTCATCGTGCAAGTGTGTGTGTTTGTGGAGTGGATGGTGAAGGGAAGACGGCTTGTGGAAATAGCGTCGCGTTGTGTGTCGATACTCGAGATGAATGTCGACGTTCGCAGAGAACATGGGCGAGTCTCGACGGGGCCGATAAATCGTTAGCGTTATTTTCACACCGATGTAACTAATACCGCATGAGCATCGGTAGGTGCTGTCCCTATCGCTATCTTCGCCTATCCGCACATTGATGCAGTACCTGCCCCATCTTACTCCCCAGGCAGTCCTGGTGCGCAGCTGTTGTTGGTCGAGTCGCTGACTATGTGATGCCCCGTGTCCTGTCAAGTGCCGCCTACCAAAGTGATACTGCGGATGTGACACTGAAAATAACTCGGCGGGAATTCACGGTAAAAATAACACACTGCCCTTTTCTGACTGCGCGAATTTGAAATATGCGCAATATATCACAAATGGCGATTAAAATTGTGAATGAAAATGCAAGTTATTCGTCGCGGAGTTTTCATGTCTCCCCCCTCTCCGACCGCACGGCGCATATTCACTAATACCCGTCTCGCTATATCCGGTACGTGCTAGACCTCTGCCTGTACGGGATATGATGGGTCGAATCATCCGCGGCATCCCGCGATGTGCTGTGCTGGCGCCGCGAAATCTTTCGACAGTTAAAGTACGGGTACGGATGCCCGTACTTGATGAAATATGAGAAATATTTAAAATTTCTTACACAAAAAATCAGTGGATACAGGTACCATCATCAAGCACAAAGGAAAAAACAAGAAGGCGGGAACCCCCCACAGGCCAAAGCCCGAGGAAAAGGGAGGCATGCCACAGCTTCGGCAATATTGTAATCCATTACATGTACGTGTACTGCTGCTTCGCCGCAGCGCAGAAAAAAATTATAATTATTTGATGGGCAAA
>JAPMLY010003883.1:0-13600 GCA_026401115.1 Tetraselmis chui | reverse complement strand
GTTAATCTTGCCCCGTGTAATTTAGATATATAATTTTAATAGTATTACCATAATTTACCATGATGTGAATAAAGGCCCAATAAAGTCCAATGCTGTGAGGTGGTTTTTTCGGCGCCCCGGGATATGGGACTGGCACGTAAACCCACATCGGCACCTATTGAACCATGCAAACACAGTTAGTGTGGAAGATAACGTACGCAAACGTAGTTACAGTCACAGTCCCGCAAACGGAACAGTTACGGCGACAATCAGCCTACATGCGTGGTGTCGGGACAACAGAAGTGTTAGATCTGTAGCCTAGCGACAGCTCTGTACCGAGTCAAACAGTTTATCGGTATGTCCGATCTAGACATGTACTAATCATATCTAGAGTAGCTTACAGTAGCTATCTGCAACTAATACGTATACGGTATTACTTACAACACTCCCCCTGAAGGTAGCTACGGGATGAAGCGTTGCATTGGGTCTTGTCCTCCAAGGATCGCACTTCGGTGTCTTGCTAGTGCAGGTCCCGGGAGGGGTTTGGTGAGCATGTCAGCCACCATCTGGTCAATGGGGAGGTACCTCAACTTGATAGTCCCTTGCTCCACGTGGTCTTTGAGGAAGTGCCACTTCAGGCCGATGTGATTAGTCTTCTCGCTGACCAAGGCATTCTGGGAGTATGCAATGGCGCTTTGGTTGTCCTCCCAGATGGTGGTGGTTTCGGTGATGGGGGAGTCGAAGATTTCCCCCATGAGTTGTCGGAGGTGGAGTCCCTCCTTGGTGGCGTAAGCCGCAGAGTAGTACTCGGCTTCACACGTGGATTGAGCCACACAAGTCTCTTGTTTGGACTTGTAACTGATGGGCCCGCGTCCGAGGGTGAAGAGATAGCCGGAGCGAGACTTGCGGGTGCTGCTGTCGTTGGCCCAATCAGCGTCGGCAAAGCCTGTGAGTTGGAGGCTGTGGTCCATGCCCCCCCCCAACGTCAGGCGCATGTCGATGGTGCCATGGAGGTAGCGGAGGACCTTTTTCAGAGCATGCAAGTGTGCCTCGGTGGGTGAGGCTTGGGCAGAGCCGAGGATGCTCAACGCCGTGGAGACATCGGGGCGTGTACAAACGGCTGCATACTGGAGGCTGCCCAGGAGGCTGGGGTAGACGTCCTTGGCCACCCCTGTGAGAGAGGGCGAATTCAAGTGTGCGAGGCCGGCGAGAAAGCCCGGGTCCATCGGAAGGGACGACGGCTTAGAGTCGGACATGCCGTACTTGGCGAGGATGTCGCGCAGGTACTTGGACTGGTCGAGTGAGATCGTGCGCGTGGATGGATCGCGGGTGATGTGCATGCCGAGGAGTTGGGAGAGGTCGCCTAGGTCCTTGATCTTGAACCGTGCTCCGAGTTGGGCTTTGAACGATGCGAGCCAAGTGACATCATTGCAGGCCGCGGGAATGTCATCGACGTACATGGCGATCATGGCGAAAATGTGGTCGGTGCGGAAGATGTAGATGCACGGGTCGGAGACGCATTGTTGCCATCCATGGTCGACGAGCCATGCACGAAGGAGCATGTTGAACTCGCGGGGGGACTGCTTAAGGCTGTAGAGGCAGCGCTTGAGGTGACAAACCTTGGACGTTCCATCGGTGAAGCCGAGGGGCTGGCGGATGTACACATCCTCACGGATGGGGGCGTAGAGAAACGTTGTGTCGATGTCAAGCTGGCAGAGTTCAAGGTCGCGGGCGGCTGCGATGGTTAGGAAGAGACGCAGGCTGGCCATGCGAATGACCGGGGAGAAGGTCTCCGTGTAGTCCAGTCCGGCGCGTTGACTGCACCCCTTGGCGACGAACCGCGCTTTGAAGCGGGAGACGTCGCCGGCTGTATCCGACTTGACTTTGAAGATCCACATGCTGTTGACGACCATGCGGCATGGGGGGAGGTCCACAAGGTCCCACGTGCCGTTGCTGATGAGGGAGGAATACTCCTGTTGCATAGCGGCTTGCCATTGGGGGGCTTGGGCGCTGTCCAGCGCAGCCCGGTAGGAGTTTGGTTCCACACACTCTCGGGCGGAGAGGAGGGCGACGGCGGTAGAGGACGTGCCGGCAGGTGTGTGTGGGGGACCCGTGACAAGGTCGGGGACGTGAGGGTGCTCAAAGATGTCCTCTTGAGCTTTGCCTTGTTCAGGATCACAACACGCCGTTACGAGGGTGGGTGGGTAGTCGGACATGTGGGCAACCATATCGCCGTAGCGAATGGGGTTGGAGCGGAGCCGAGCATGGCGAGGGGCTGTCGGGGGGGGGTAGGGGTGAGTGTGCGGGTACGTCTTCCGAAGAGTCGGTGATGGTCGAGTCGACGGAGGGTTGTGTGTCGAAGCCTGGTGTGTCTTCATGAAAGACAACATGTACGGAAGTGGTAATGCGACGCGTTTCCGGATTGTAGACACGATACCCGGGTGCGTCAGGGGGATAGCCCACCATGACGCCGCGAAATGCTTTTTCACTGAGTTTCCGACGTTGTTTGTCGGGGACCTTGGCGAAAACGGCGCAGCCGAAGACGCGGAACTTGGAGGCGTCGGGCACCGACGACGTAAGGAGTGTGAGGGGGACGCCCCCATTAGGTCCGACCGCGCGACTGTATGTGCGGTTGCGAAGGTACACAACAGTGCTGACAACGCACGACCACATGGAGTTGGGAACGGCCATGTTGTGGAGCATCGCCGATGCATTGTCCCGGATAGTGCGCCAGGGACGTTCGGCCTTTCCGAGCATGTGGTGGGCGTATGGGGCAGAGAACTGCACCCCGACGCCGAGGTGTGCGCACATCCGGCGAGTGACAGCAGCTTCAAACACAGAATCTGAGTCAAACTTGAGGACCGGTGCGAACGCGCCCGTCTGGGAGTGATGGCGGGCATGCATGTGTTTGATGTCCAAGAGGATGGTTTCCAATTCCGAACATGCGTCGTCTTTAGACTTAAGGAACCGCATCCACATGTAGTTGGTGTGGTGGTCGATGACGAGCAAGCAGTAACGGAGGCCATGTGGGGAGGGGACATTGACCGGGCCCCAGAGGTCAGCGGACAGGTTGAGGAGGGGGTGGGATGGCTTCGCGCAAGCGGTTTTGTTGCGTGGTGCAGCTGTGGCTTTGTGAAGTAAGCAAGAGTCGCAAGAAACTTTGGTTACAACGCTAGGTAACACAGGGCTAGTCGGGACACCGTGATTATGCTGGGCCTGAAGGCTTTGCATGTTGAGGTGGCCAAATCGGCGGTGCCATAGGATGGGATCACACTGGGCAGTAAGGGCAACCTGAGGTGAGGGGTCAAGTGCCGCCGGTGCGGATGGGCTTGAAGGGAGGTCCGGCTGGTGGGGGAGGAGGTAGAGACCGTTTCCGGAAGGTTTTAGCACACCCATGCCTGTGGGTACCAAAAGCAAACCAGTGTCAGAGTTGGAGGGGAATATGAATTCACAGCCGTTGTGAGTTTGCATCCAGCTGACACTAAGTAGTCTGCCGAGACGCTGTGCGGAGCGAGATGATAGGTCAGGGGTGTAGAGTGCATACACAGTGCGGTGAATGAGCTGGCCAGAGGCAAGTCCGACAGAAATTCGCACTGAGCCACTGCCCTTAACGTCAACGCCGACACCGCCCACGCGAGAGGGAGCGGAGGGGGGCGTGAATTTCACGAAGTCATCTCGGAACGCAGTGAGGTTAATCGAGCAGGCGGAATCTACGACCCAAAACTTTGACAGGTTACGACCCGGGGCGAGGGAAGAGGAGAATGCCACAGAACTGAGTGGGACACTCACCTCGTCGTCAGCGTAGTCATCAGCGCAGTCCTCGAGGGTGGGTAGGCAGTCGGTGTCATCGGCGGGGGCGTCGTCGGCAGGGACGTCGCTCAGAAGCGCAGCGTGAGCAGAGGGGGTGCCGTCAGCGGCGCCGTACTTCTGGACTGTCAGCTTACGCTTGGCGAGATTCCACTTAAGGATAGCGTCATCCGTGGCAGTGCAGGCGGACATGAGATGGTTGAGGCTGCCACACACGCCACACTTGTTGGGTCGATGGCCGCGAGGGTTACGGTGTGGTGGGCCTCGACCGCTGTGCGAGCCGCGGCCCGCAGCGACGAACGCGGAGATGGGAGGGGGTGATATGGCCGGAGCGGGTGTGTCCGGAGCAGGGTGGTCGTCCATGTTGTGCGCAAGGTGGAGAATGCCGGCCATCACTTCATCAGCCGACATGATGTAGTCCGTGTCAAAGGCGTTGATGACGCATTGCTTCGCCTGACCGTGTGGGCCGCTGCTGGAGATACCGCGCAGCATGAGGAGACCGAGGTGGTGGGGGTGGATGGCAACGGAGCCATCAACCAATTGGCATGTGTCGTTGTAGTCGTCAAAGGTTTGGCGCATGTAGTGGACATAGTCACTGAGTGACTGACCAGGGCGCTGTCTGACCGTCAGGTTGTCCAGGAGGGACAAGGAGCGAGCAAAAGACCGACAATTGAGGCGTTCACAAAGGATGTCCCACGCGGCAGCGGCGCAGTCAGGGCGTGCTGGAGAAACGCATTTCATCGCTTGGTCAGCGCGCTTATTCGCGCTGGCTGCATGCAGAAGCAGCGTGTAGGCGTAGTGTTGCGCTTGTTCGTCGAGCCAGACGCCGGAGTCGCGGATGGCCAGCTGTGGAATGAGGTATGCGGCCTTGATGGAGAGGAAATTAAGGAAGGTCCTCTTCCATTGCTTAAAGTCCGTGGTCGGGCACATGACGGGGACCGACATCTTCATGGACCGGTTGAGGGCGTCCTTGTCGAAGCCGGGGGCTTCGTGTGCCGCCCGGTTGATGACCACCGGGTCAATAGTGGGGCGACGACGACCACGGGTGGCGGGGTCGCCATGTTGGACTGGGGGAGAGTGCCGGCCATGAAAGGGAGGAGGTGGGCCACCGGGAAAGGGAGAGCGGCCGGCCATGGGACGCGGCGGGCCGTACGAGTGCGGGTGGTCACGGTAGGGGGGGACGAGGTGAGAGGGCGCCTCCGGGATATGATGGCCGGGGTGTTGAATGGAATATCCGGCGGGGGGGAAGGGGGGAGGTGGTGGTAGGTGATCAAACATGATGGCGTGACGCGAGGGGTCGTGGTGCGCGGCGGCACGCGAGGGCTCGCGGGGCGCATCGTGACGGCGCTGTGCGACTGTGGGGTCGCCAACAGGAGCTGCAGGAGTAGCAGCAGCAAAGACTGTTTCTGCGTGTAGGGGTACGAAACCAGGCTGGGGATGTTCAAGCAGGTGGAGGGTGTGGCCGTCGTGGCTGTCCCGGACGGGTTCGAGGTGAGCATCGTGGCGGCGCTGAACTACAGGGGGGTGCGGATTAGCACCCGCAGCAGCGACAACACCCTCGGCCGACTGCGAGTCGAAACGAGATATTAAGCGCGCCACTTGCGCAACGAGCAGCGCGAGAGTATCCGGGGGGTGATCGAGGGTGCTCTGGTGAGAGCCTGACTCAAGGGAGTCAGGGGGTGAAACAGGCGGAGTTTTCTGCGCCATTTCGACAGAGGGCGAAAAAGAAAGAGCGGAATAAAAAACAGGCAGCGGTAAAAACCGCTAGCCGGACTCCTGCCTAACAGCGGTATGCAAAGAGACGGCCTGATGCCCGCCGACCCCTCGGCCTGTAGCCCCGGGGTGTCTCAGAGCACCTTCTCTGTATCCTCCACCCAGTGTGGGGCACAAGTCGAGGCCAAGGCCAGGACATGTGGAGCGCTGCGTTGGTGGCTGATTCGCTAGATTAATATAAAAATAAAAAAGGTAAGCTACGGCCGGCGTGCAACCTGTGGATGCGTATTCACCCGATGGTGCACCCCCCCGTTCTCCAGCTTGGACCTGTGTGCACCCTGTCCACACACGACGAGTGCGTCGGTGTGGGTGGCTGGCTATCTCCGTCGGGTGGCTGACTTAAGAGGGGTGGTGGCGGGTTTTAAAATCGCAGTTTATACTGGCGATACCGCCGACTACAGGTTGAAAGTACTAGGAGTATAAAGAAACTTGCCTTCTGCGGGAGAGCTGTCGATCGCAGCTCGCCGAACCAGGTTGTCGCGCGTGAGTGACGTGAGGCGGGGGCCCATAACCTATTGAACCATGCAAACACAATTAGTGTGGAAGATAACGTACGCAAACGTAGTTACAGTCACAGTCCCGCAAACGGAACAGTTACGGCGACAACCAGCCTACATGCGTGGTGTCGGGACAACAGAAGTGTTAGAGCTGTAGCCTAGCGACAGCTCTGTACCGAGTCAAACAGTTTATCGGTATGTCCGATCTAGACATGTACTAATCATATCTAGAGTAGCTTACAGTAGCTATCTGCAACTAATGCGTATACGGTATTACTTACAACAGCACCCTCTATAGGCGGCCGTGAGGTAGTATCGCTACACGGTACCGTTACGAGTCGTTTAAGTTGTGGTGGGCTCAAAAATGCTAAATAAGATATGGATCTCTTATTGCATAATTTGGTATGGGTGGCCCTTAGGCCACCCTCCACCCAATGCGATAGGGAAACGGACGGGTGGGTTTGCGTAAGCGATAGCTGAAAAGGGAAAACGTGGACACATCGGGATGTTGGTGGATTTTGGTTGAGACATTTTAATGTGCGCACGGTTGTGTGAACTTATGGTCATAAGCCGTTCGTGATTTTGCAAATATATGTAAGAAGGTAAGTAATGCGCTTACACGGTTTCAGTGAGCTTTTCCACCATCCGCGAACGGTGATATGTTGATATGTTTAAATAACGTGCGTCCAAGTCCAAGTTTTTGTTGGGTTTTTTGTAATTTAATTGAATAACGTGCTTGTTACTGCACCTTTTACCATGAAATTAGCATATCTATATTACAGCCAACATAACCACGCGATGCCTCTAACCTAGTCAAAGCCGCGGTATGGGATCGATTTAAGACGCCATCTTCGGCATGTACCAACACCTTTGGTATTCATTATTCACCTGCTTCGTATGTTGGAAACGCATTGCTACAATACGGCACGGGAATCCCCACGGGGCCGTTCCATCTTCGCGTATTATTATTAAATTTCGAGCCCATGCATTTCCCACAATCCGTCGTCTTACCCTTATTCATGCCTTGCCTTCACGATTTCTCCATCATTGTCATTCATGTGGCGGAGACGACCGGTGTGGCGAGTATTGTCCTAAGCAATGTAAATGAATGTAGGACTCTTACGTATCGCGACTTGTTGCATTCCGTAGTCTCCGAGGAAAAGTGCACCCACAGTGGCACACCTATTGTAATTAGCTCAAGTCCCATTATGGTACTAATACGCTTAATGGTGAGGATAACTAATCGTCAAGACGCGTTTGATCACGTGTGTCCGAGGGAAGAGCCAACACGTCATGAGACAAGCATCCGAGGGCTGCGTGACGCTTCGAGACTGAACGCGAGATAAGCTTGGCTACTTAAGCGAACGTAGTGGAGGGTGGAGACAAGCAAGCGCAGTGGAGGGTCTGGCAAGTATATACTCAGGTCGGCGATCCACAACTTGAGTTGAAACAAAAATATATTCCATCAAGATAAAAGTCGCTCGTTACTGAATTTAAGCCACGCTTGTTCATCGTCCAACCAAGGTAAACCCAACACGATGTGTGATGCACGCAAGTCTCGGAGGACGTGGAGCGTACGCACGAATTCGTGCTGAGCGCGCGAGAGTTTGAGAAATGCCACACACATTCGTCGAAGTAACTCGTTGGCCATTCGCAGGTCGTACATGGGCTATAGTAGACGACTAACGCGTTTGCAATCCCTTCCGCGTAACCAAATCTCCTGACACAAAATCTGGCGTCGCAGCGCAATCCACCAACGTTGCTTCTTGTCGTTGACCATATGGAGGCGTAACTAACAAGATAACTTGCAGAAGAGAACGACTTTCGATGTAGTCCGTAAAGACAACATTAGAAGCATTGTATGCTAGTCACTTCTTAGCGATCAAGTTCAAATCGTCCGTTGTTGATACATAATACAGATCCTTTGTCGCCGTTACATCTTCGATAGGAAGAAGCGGACATTCCGAATCCACTGACCTTAGTTATACTGGCCAAGAGCATGCGCAACTGTCTCATGAGGCGTAGCAGTCGAAGACGATTGATTGCGTGCGTGCATGGAACTTGTATTACAATTACCAATTCGTTGTAAGGTTGTTGAAATTAGCCCACTTCGGAAGAGCGGAGATCGCGAGAGTGGACTTAAGTGGCGTACGCCAGCAGTCCTCACAATATTGTCCGATTTTGTCCGTTAGCTCCCATGGCGGATTAGTAAAAACACGCTCACTAGACAAGTATCTCGACAAGTTCGAGTCGGAAGGAGAACAATGAGGTAGGCCCTCGTGCCCATTAAATCCCTCATCATAAGCACACCCCTCCAAGGTGAATGGGAACTGTTCGTGCAAAGGACCTAAAACCGAAGAGACAAGTTTCCAATTTATTAAACGTCGAGTGTTTACACATATATAACAATCGATCTTATATGAAGCGGCCTTGTTATATGAAGCGGCCAAGAGAATGTAGGCTTACCGCTTAAAATAATCTATGTCCCATGCAGCTTGCCAAGTTCACTAGAAAAACGCACATTCCACCCCCCACCCCCACACCCCCCCCCCCCCCAAGAATTGTCTTTTGTATTATCTTAACAACCACCTTAAAACGGTTTATGTTGTGTAGTTTTCCGATGTGGAATACTTATACATAACGGGGAGGCGGCTCCAATTTTAGGGCGGTGACCGAACCACCGTTTTCGTGGTTTTTTGTTCATTGCTTAATATGCTGACGGCGTCTGGCTTTACAAATTGTTGGGCGTGCTCATATATGTTGGGTGTCTCAGATTGGAATCGTATAACAACAATAATATCGGCAAACTAAACCGACAACTCTCTAACGGCTATCAATACTCTGCCATCTAGGACACTTAGGGGAACGATTGGGCCGGGTACTCTTCAATTAGGTACACCTATCAACACACCTATCTGCAATGTGTGCCGAAGCTCCTTGGAGGTTAAAAAACTGTAAGCAACCGCAGTAGTTGTCACACTCCCCCCGCCTAAGCAGTTATACCAAAAATATTTTTGAAATTGAAATTGTTCACACCGAGCCGGCAAACTGGACCGGAGGCCATCTATCGGGCCACTCTACCTAGACATAAATGCCTTATGAGCAAGTTGGGCCCGAGTCTCTTCGATAAGGTACACCTATCGACACACCTAGCTTCGCTGTGTGTCGACGTTCCTCGGGAGTTAAAGAAAAGTAAGCAATCACAATAATTGCCACAGCCCCCCCGCCTAAGCAGTAACAACGTAATAATTTTGTAATCAAGAAAAACAGATCTAAAAATAAATCCGCTTGTCAAGAAATGCAAAACTAAACTGCTGCTCGACCTTCACGATGCACGGCCCGCTCCCACCGAACCGGGGTGCCGACCGGCCTACGCCGGTCGGCGTTCGGGAGGGACGACGGGCCAGCTTAATCTAGCTCATGCGTGACTTTGGTCTTGCCGAAGATAGGAGGGAAAAGGCTGGCAAAAAACCCCTCTTAACGTTGTCGCTCGTCGATGCCGCCGCCGCATCCCGTAAGCCCCTCCTCAAGGTCGTTGCCGCGTCTACCGACGCGACGGTCCTCATTGTCGAGGTCCCCCGTCACCTCGAGGGCAGGTGGGGGGGACCGAGACACACATACATAAAAAAATGGCGCTCCTTGTCGAAATCGGGAACGGATAGTTACACGTAGGTCGTGCCGGCCCCACAAGGGGGCCGGCTGTGGTGACTAGAGAAGTGGGAAGAGAGAGATGGCGGCATGCGAAGGCACCGGCAAGGCCGGCCGACCTCCACTAATAGGGAATAGAGTACCGCTGATAGCATAACACTAAGTACTAGGATGACAAATAGCTACCTTGTACATAAGCACAAGGCAACGGAATGCTAGTGCTAACATCCCCGCTCAAGGTAGCCGAGGTCTTGAGGACGTCGTCTTAGCTTGCGTTGAGGAAGGTGCCATCTTGGTCGAAGGTGTAGTGCATGTAGCGTGTGTCTCAAGCCGGGTACCTTTAGTGGTAGCGACATGCGCTCACACGAATGTGCCCATAGGAATGTGCCGATATGAAGCGGTTCCAAATGTACTGCGTAATGTACTATTCTGACATGTAGCGGGAAAAACTGTCCACCGGCGAATTAGCCGACGCATGAGAGCAACCGGCGAGGAAGAACCAATGCCAACATGGTTGTTAGGAGCGTGTAGACACGCGAAAGCATAGACGGGCGCTCCTCGTGTTTACTCCACCTTTTCGCCGTGGAAAAAGTAAGTTCCCCGCTAAGTTAGGTGAGCGTTGCGGCGTTGCCTCCTCGGAAAAAAACAATAAACGTACTAATTAAAGTACGCACGGGCCGATTTTTCGCGGGTCGGTTTTAAACAACCAAATCCGGTCTAGAGCATCGGTAGGCTACAAGCTAGGTGAGACTGAAAGTTGGGTGGGGCGAGCGTGGCGCCAGGCGCTTTACACACGATCTTCTCCTTTCTACGTGGGAGATGGTAGGTCAGTCGCGGACAACCGGCTCGAAGGCGAAGCGTGGTGTCGGTTGGGCGATTAATTACTAGCCCGCCGCCGAGCGCTTCACACACGCTCTACTCTTTTTTACGTGGGAGTAGGTAGGACTAGCGTGGCGCCGAGCGCTTTACACACGCTCTTCTCTAGTGCAACTTGGTGGAGGGCCCATAATCTGCCGGAATTGGGAACGGATAGTTACACGTAGGTCGTGCCGGCTGGCTGTGGTGACTAGAGAAGTGGGAAGAAAGAGATGGCGGCCGGCGAAGGCACCGGCAAGGCCGGCCGACCGCCACTAAAAGGGAATAGAGTACCGCTTATAGAATAACACTAAGTACTAGGATGACAAATAGCTACCTTGTACATAATAAGCACTAGGCAACGGGATGCTAGTGCTAACACTCCTGCCTCCGCGCCTGGATTTTCCCCGTTCATTTCCTCGGTTTTTTCTTTGTCTACTACCCGAGTACCTCTCATATAGCCCGACCTACGCCCGTACCCTCCCCCCTCTTATCGCGCGTCCACCGAGCAGCCTTTATTGAGCGGGGGCTTCCGCGTCCACCCGGGCCCACACTCAAGAGACTGTAGGCCTGTCGGGGCAGGTCACCGGAGTCGGATCCGTCCGGCCGCGGGTGCACGGAAATTAGTCAAAACCCACAGTACGGGGTTTTCCGGCGGCACCAACCTGGAGGGTCGTCGTCGCGAGATCGTGCCGCTCCTTCCGTCGCGACCGGCCTCCTTGCCGCCCAAACTTACTCCTCCCTCCGGGAGATGTAGCTTGTCGACGTAGCGGCTCGCTAGTGAGCGCCATGCCTTGGTGCTGCTCCCCAACTAGCTCGACGCCGGGTACGGACATTAGTTAAGCTTCCGAAAAAGCCCTCCGTACATGGCTTTCCCGCGGCGGCTGATCCGGAGGATCGCCGCCGCCTCACATAGCCGCTCTTCCGCCTGTGACTCACCGGCATGTGCCATGTCTTGCCTCACCCCCCGGGAAGTCTCGACTCGCACATGACATGTTGACGGCTAGCGAGTGCCCTTTCATGGCGTTGCTTCCCGGCTAGCCACCACCTGCTCCAACACGCGCTGCCCACCGCTGATCCGGCAGTACCCTCCTCGCCATCAAACGATCCTGGAGTACAAGCCCCACCCCCTCGAAGTATGATTATTGTATTCACTAGTATCTGACCGCGAAGAACATATCGGACGCCGCCGAGCGGGAGACCGTGGTGCCGGTATTGCACAAAATCATTTTTTCAAAAGCCCTATGTATAGGGCTTTCTCGACAGCAGCTGATCATGCGGATCGAACTGTCGGCCCTCTTAGCCCCTTACCGTGCCAGGCCCGGCACGGCTACGGAGTTTTCTCGCGCCCACCACGGGGAGGTGAGGGGATGCCGACGGGCCTGCGAGCGCACCCCCCTCCGGGGCCGCCGCCGCCGCGCCGCCGGCGGGCGCCATAATTTTGTAATCATGGAAAAAACCGATTCAAAAATAATTCTACTTGTCAAAAATGCAAAATGAAAGTTGTTGCTCGACCTTCACGATGCACGGCCCGCTCCCACAAAACCGGGGTTCCGACCGGTCTAGGCCGATCAGCGTTTGAGAAGGTCGACGGGCTAGCCTAATCTAACTCCCGCACGACTTCGGTCTTGCGAGAGAAAGAAGGGGAAAGGGTAGCGAAAAAACCCTCCCCACACGGTCGCTCGTCGATCACGCCGTCGCATCCCGTAAGCCCTACCCTAAGGTCGTAGTTGCTCCTTCCGTCGCGACTTTCCTCCTAGTCATCGAGGTTCCCCCGTCGCCTCGAGGGCAGGTTGGGGGGACCGAGAAAGCCAGACAAAGAAATCTAGAGCTCTTGCCGCCGCGCTAAAAAGCTTTCTCGGCCATTTCCCCGGGGTTTTTGTGTTGGCACCCTTGTACATGTCTGGAAAATCAGCCAGCGATGGAACCTTCCACCCACCGCTTGCACGTTCATCGAGCAGCATTGTTTAGAGTGCGAGCCTCCGCGCTTACTTGGGCTCGCACTCTCCAATATTAAGTGTGCCTAGCGATAGTGGGTAACAAGGGAGTAGTGAGCGGTCGCAATGGCCGGATCCGAAAAGGCCGTGGGGGCGCGGAAATAATTCAAACCCCCCGCACCGAATTTCCGGCGGCGGTTGATCCTACGATTCACCCCGCCGCCAAACCTCGCCGCTCCTCCCGTCGCGACACTCCTCCTCGCTACTCGTGTCCGGGTCCTAGAGAAGCCATCTCAACTCAGTCAAGCAACGTCGAGCGAATCAACGAGCAACGAAAGCGTGCGTCGACCAAAGAGCTCCGAAACCAGTGTGGCGGTTAGCCTCTGAAAGCTAAACGCTAGCACAAATCTGTTCTAGTCTGTCTAGCTCTGGTGTTGCAAGATGGCAAAATGATGTTGTCGAGAGGCGATGGTGAAAGATGTTTCACTGCTGTACTTAGGCAGTAGATGTTGTAAGTGAACAAAGGAATTGTTAAAAGGTTATGTCACCTCCCTCTACTGCACTGGGCTTAAATAGGTTTCAGCCCAGACTAGTTACGCCTGCAGACTAGTTACGCCTGCAAGCTTGGCTTACGTGTCTGGCGTTAGGGTTGTCTAACCGTCGTCATCTGCCTCGAGACGCGGCCTGCCTAGCATTGGGTTTCACGACGCGGCTCCTTCAACATCGAAGAGCTCGTTCTAGCGCGTCATCTGGCTGGTTAGATTAATTATGCATATTTGTACGTACCGGGAGGTACTGGTCGTACTGTAGCATCAGCACCATTACAATATTGCAGTAGCGACGTACCCACGAGTATACGTCCGTCCTGTGGAAAAGCACGAATTGGAATCCGTAACGAGTACATGTACAATGTCTTGCAATGTACTGTTGCAGGTTTGTACTCGTCACACGTTTGCTAGAGTTGTGCTCGCGCAAGAGGTAGAAGATGGACTTAAGTTGTGTGCGGCGCATCATATGTAGGAGTGAGTTTTCCTGAGGCAACGCCTACAAAAGCTAGCCTAGACGGTCAGACTTGCGAAGCGTCATGGCAACGTTTGTTAATCT
>JAPMLY010003882.1:0-16007 GCA_026401115.1 Tetraselmis chui | reverse complement strand
ATGGACAATGTTTGGCTCCGACACCTAAAATTATACAATTTTCAACTATGATATGTCGGACAAAGGGCATTCATAGCTTAGCATCCAATAGGTATGTAATAGTCGTTCTATGTAATGCGCATCACAGGGAATTGCACATTGCCATCGACTTGCATACCGCTCGTTTAATGTGGACGGATATCTATCACGACTCGCAATGCACGTATTGCGTCGCCTTGAACCGATGATGAAGTTGTAACCACCATACATGAACAAATTCAGCGAAAAATCAAGAACAACGCGAGTGTACTAGGCTTGCGTAAGAGCACTCGAGGTAGTGGTCGACACTAAACTAGGAGATTGTTCACGATTGTTGCGAATAATATGTCAATGAACGACGGTGCCGCTAGCGGTCAACGCTTTTCATCGAATGAGAGGATTATTGACGCTTCTGCTCGATCCATTTTCGCCTCCCCCGATATATGTAAATCGGATCTATGAAAATGATTATCCTGTTCATATATATACATACTTGACACGGTTCAATCATGATCAATCCTCGCGCAAATTGTAACGAGGTTAATATGATGGTACCTTCAGAAAAAATGTGGCTCTTACGACCATATATATTGAACGCAACCGATCTTCAAACAATAATAAGTTGCGATATACGCCAATACTAAATCCTCATAGCCTTGGTTTGTTATTCGATGGTACGCATGCATAGTTGTTATGCATTGTAATCTTTCGTATTTCCCTCAACAAGGGCAATCCAATCAAGAATGGTAATGGCTACTTTTCCGTCGGCGTTGTATCGAATTGTGTTCAAAATCTAACGATCTATACCGCAAAGCATCCACTCGTTGTGTGAATCAGCGACGCATGGAAACCAGCATGTGTGCACATCTGCAGGGTGCGAACCGGCGATACATGCACGCGCATAAACCCGACGGTGATATTTTTTTTCGCGCTTCTTTATCTCGGTACGGTGCGCAATCCTTTTTGGACCGTTAAGCGACGTAGAGTAGGACGACGCATGACGATTTAACATGCATGGTGATTCTAAGTTCATCCACGTCCGCGCCCGCGTCCGCGGCCGCGCCCACGCCCGCGCCTACGTTCAGCACCACCACGCACTATCTCATCCATATGCTCTTGTTGCTCCCCATCCTTCTCAGAGGATGCGTTCGAGTATGAATCGTCGTCTCTAGGTACCTCAGAAAGGGACGTACATGAGTGCGATGGTTGTATGCGATTTTCCGCCGCGGCGTTGCGAGGCTCGCAACCGGCATCCTACCTCATCCTACCATGTCTCGTCAGCGGTCAGGTCTACCGCTTCAGCACTACAAAAGCCCGAACCACCAGCCCCACCATGTTCTCAACATTTATGGGCGTTGTCGAGCTGGGTATCAAGACGCGAGAGGGACTCACCCGCCAACTGTAGCTCTTCTTCGGGGGCGATTAGGCTGTCGCCATCCTCATTGTGCGCGTCCCGCTCCCGACCTATGCGCTTACGTACTACGCCTAGTACGCGCGGTAGCCGCATCAGCGCCCCGAAAGTGGCCATATACCACGCTCGTCTATCATACTCACCGAAGTAGGTGGCTCGTGTGCTGATAGTGGCGCTTTTTTCAAGATAGGGGGCGTTTTCGGAACGCATGTCAGCTGCTTTTTGAGCAAAAAACTAATAACTGGACGGCTATTGACTCACCATCAGGGTCACAATGCGAAGTACACCGCCGCCGGATACGGCCATTAATTTATATGGGTTCTTTTTCTGCGACTCCCACGAGTGTCAGGAATGCCCTTGAGCAAAAAACTAATAATTGAACGGCTACTGACTCACCATCAGGGTCACAATGCGAAGTGCACCGCCGCCGAATACGGCCATAAATTTATATGGGTTCTTTTTCTGCAACTCCCACAAGCTTTGTTGTAAAAAACAAGTAAGATATTTCATTTTATGGGGTTTTTGAAAACGGCCACCAATGTCCTAATCTAGTAGTAAGCTACAAATAGACAATAATGTTGCTTGCCTTCCAGCTTTGAGGGCTTAGGCTTATGTGCCCTTTTTTCACTTATTTGCTTGTGGACTGTGACGAATACAATCATGCAACAGTACATTGCATGACATTATATAGGTACTCGTTACTAATTATAACTCGTGCTTTTCCATCGGAAGGACGTACAACGTGGATACGTCGCTACTGCAATATTAGCAAGGGTTCTAATGTGTACTGTACTACCATTACCTCCCGGTACGTACAGGTACGCACATCTAATCTAACTAGCCAAATGATGCGCCAAGCGAGGTTTCCTATGCAGAATGACATTCCCTAGGCTAGACGAGCCGCGTCACTAGACTGTTGACGACGGTTGGAAAGCCCTAACACCTGACACGTAAGCGAGTGTGAGCAGTCGTAGGCTATCTGGGCGGAAAGCCAGTTAAGCCCAATGCAATAGAGGGAGGTGACAGAACCATTTAACAATTCCTTTATTCAATTACAATATGCTACTAAAGTGCAAACAGTGAGACATCTTCTAATCTTCTCCCATATGCATTTGTGCATTACCACCCAATAATTAAGTGACGACAGAAGAGAATAGAACATAATTGTGCTAGCAATTAGCTTAAGAAGGCTAATCGTCACATGGACTCCCCTGCTTTCTTTGTAGAAAAAACCTAATAATGTTTGTGGATGCGATGAAAATGTAACGCTATCGCGATAGTTCTAGATATGTGAAGGTGAAAATACATCACCATGGTCTTTCATCCGATGCATGTGGGCAAGTTGTTGCCCTCCTGGCGCCGAAAGGTCTCTCTCGCCGTCCATGTCGCTCACGCGGATAACGTCTTGCGCACTTTGTCCGCCGCCGCAAACGGTCTAGAGGCCGCTTCTTCCTCGGTTGGGATGCCTTCTCCTACCACGGCGCTCTTCACCCGCGCCATGAGCCGCACGCATCACCGTGCTTCCTCGAGTGGCGCGCGAGGCGCCGCTTGTCGCCTCCACGTGTTGCATTCTCAATGTTGCCTTAGGAGTTTCCTTAGTTTTATCTGCTAGGTTTGTGCACAATGAAGTGCTTCCTTTTGCCGTGCTCTAGCTTCCGTGATCCTCTTGTCACTCTTGCCCTTTTGTTTCCCCTCCCTTTTTCCATGTACGTGCTCAACTGCTCAAGTTGTTCTTCTTGTAATCCAACTAGTCTCCATCATCCGGACTTCTGTTTAGCGGGGATGAATATTTTTATATCAGCAGGAGGGCAGTGCTGACGCTGTGGCATGCCTTCCTGTTCCTCGGGCTCAGGGTTTTTTCTCTTTTCTTCTTTTTGCTTGGTGGCCTCCAGTGCTTTTCCTTGTAAGACAATTTTAAATATTTTGATATCGGTATGTGAGACATGCCGCAAAGACGAGTTTCTGTAATCAAAACATTTTGTTATACAAATATTTATTGTCTGTGCAGGTAGCACCAACGGATGAGCATCAAACGAGCAGCAGCACGGTGCGGTGGCCGGCGGCAGGAGCGCGGAGACCATATCTCGATAGGTCACAAACTTCCGTCCCTTCGCTGATGACAAGGAAAACCAAAGAGCTCGGAAAGCCTCGTGGCGTTACATATACGTTAGATATCCCATTTTGAACCACAACAGACATCCACGTCCACGGTGTAGAAATCAGTCTGTCGATAATGTCTGCGTCTGTCGTCCCCGGCAGCGGCGACGGGCCAGACGCGGAGGCGGTCGCCCAGCACCTGTCCTTTATGGCGGAGCTCGGAAGGGAGGCGGACGCGAAGGGGTACATGCCTCCCATGAACATGGTTCAGGCTTACCAGGCGGAAGGTACTGATGGGGGTGCATCCGTTTCGGGGCTCCACGAGGAAGGGAACGCTGCTATGAAGGGAGGAGACGCGGAGCGAGCGAGGGAGCTGTACACGGAAGCCCTCGAGGCGGTCGCCGCATCACCCTCACAATCCCACCCTAAGATCCATATCCTATTCGCCAACAGAAGTGCGGCACGACTGAAGCTCAATGATCCCTTAGGGGCGGTATCTGACGCAGAGGCAGCGGTATCCGCCGCCCCCAACTACGTCAAAGGCTGGTTTCGGCTCGCGAGTGCTCATGCCGTGGGCGGAGACAGCGCGGCGATGAGGGAAGCAGCCGTAAAAGGGCTCGAGATCGACCCCAAGAACAGGGAGCTAAAGGAGGTTTTAAAGAGCACAAGCAAAGTCTGCTGATACTGTATGAGCAGGGCAGTGACTGAGGCTCGCCTGTTGTAGGTACGCTGCGAAAAGAAGGTGATGAAGATGGAGTTTGAAGTATAAAATGTTTGGGTATTTTATTTGCTTACAATTTAAAAAAGAGCCGATCAAAGGAAGCTGCACCCCCACTGCCCGGCGAGGGTGAGGCCCGTCATGATGGCAGCCGCGATAACCACGCCGATAAATATCGCCAGCATTGACTTCCAGAAGGGCATGCCAAGCACGAAGCAGCCGATAGAACCGCTCCACGCGCCGGTACCAGGTAGCGGGACGCCAACAAAGGCGGCGATCGCCGTAAACTCGTGCTCCTGTACCAAGCGACCTCAGCAGAGTCAGTTACCCCTGGATCAATGGTCGGTAAACGTTACCTTAAACACGATGATAAGCTTCTGCGCCCCCTTCAGTCCTCTCACTATCATCAGCGTAAAACGTCTGGGCTGTAAACGCAGAGAGAACCTCGCAAACAATATACTGAGCCCTAGAGATGATTGCGGTATTCCAGTCAGATATGATATCACTGCAAATTAATTCCAGTCGGAAATTATAATATGAAAGAATACCTTCCAAGAAGCGGCCTGATTCCGCGACCGCGCAAACACGCCATCAAAGACTCGCTTCATGAAAGCGCTCCTAGTGGATGCCCATGTGGCCAGCGGCTCAATGCCTAGGATGAGAACAGGCACCGGCAACATGTTTCCCGCAACGGAAAATAGGAAAGCCTGCAGCGGGTCCATCTGAAGAGCGAGAATCCTGTCGGAGCAATATGGGATACATGAGTACGTCACTACCAATTTAGGTCCCGTTAATAATTTGAGGTATAAATTAGAATAACGAAGGTCTATTCCCATGTATCGTTAAATAATGGGCTAAAGGAAAAAATATAGGTACTAGCACAAAAGAGCACTGCAAGGACGGGGAGCGGAGGACGTACGCAACGGGGACGGCACCTCGCACTTCTACTATGGGAAGCATGGCCAGTAACATGGTTAACATCCAGTCCGCTAGCCGGCCGCGTGTGGCCTCCAAGATCTTCTCCGCGGTGTTTGCCCATGCTGAGTGCGGGCAAGCAAGGGAACATAGCAAGAGGACGGCGCACGATGCACCAAACAGAGCCGACCTGCGCTTTACCAGACGGCAACCGCAATTAAACTTCTCTGAACGACGGAAAGAACCCAACGAAAAGCTTAGCTGCAATTTCTCTTCTGATGCAGTCCAAGCCTGATAGCAACTGTTATGCCAATCAACAGACAGCAAACAAGCCCGGCGTTAATTTGCTCTACCGTCGCACCTGTGACAAGTTGAAGAGCGATCTGCTTGTTTCGAGAGGGGTGTAGACACTGCCGGCAACTGGTTCTGCTGCGGGGTAATAGCGCTGCAGCAGGGGAGCAGTGCCTTTCCTCGAGATGCTTGGTTACCGTCCTCACGTGCCCCGAGTGGCCGCTTTCCGAAGCAGACGCCTCCTGTGAAGGCGCTGCGGTGGCATCGCAGGCTTCGACTCGGACCCGTGACAGTGCGCAGTAAAGCAGAAGGACTGCGTGCTACCGTCAACAGTGCCATATTGAGGGGACGCAACGTCTCCTAGTAAGGTTAGCTGAGTGAGGAATAGTGTTATGTTCACACTTCAGTGACGTGCGCGAGGCCAAGTCTGTCGCGATAGTTCTGAGTTTCGGTGGTGGGGATATAGGTTTGTGGACTATATATATAGCAGCGATACTAAGTATCGCTATTTGTACTAGTAAGGAATACCCGTACTCCAGATCCCTGTCCCAAGTGACGATGACTATCTATAGCCACACGACTAGAGGTAGCTAAGCAGTTTTCTCCTGCCGTCGGCACCTCTCCGTTCAGCTTGGCAGCATACGGCTTCCTAGGGCATAGTCATCGCTACTTGGTGCAGAGTTTCCTTCAGCTGGACAGCATAGCGTCCTAAGCAGGACCTTATTCGAACATGATTTTCATACCCTTGCCAGGGCCAGACCAAACTCAATCAGGTAGCGACAAATGGATCCAACCTCCCGAGTGAGAGGCTTTGAGCCAGCTCAGCGCAAGGTGTCATTATGGCAAGCCCCATTTGCCTGTTTACATGGCTGCGCTGCGAGCCAGGTTGCATGACTCTCACTGCCGCACCATCTGCTGCACTGCTTAATTTTCAAATTGAATAATGAGACCCGAAAGGGTCCACAAAAAGAAGGTGATTCGGCTTGATGTGGATGGTGCTCGGTAATCTTTAGTAAAAGGCGAAAGATTAGTACGACAGAAGAGCCAACCACGCCGATGTTGTCATGTCTAAACTCATCCGAAGACTTAAATAGCTGATTTGTAGAATACAAATATGCATAATGCGGTTTTCCCACAAGATGCAAGTCTTACACCGCCGTCTTTATACCCCCAGATCTCCAGCACCGTTGGATTGATCCGCAGTACTCGTTGGCCCAATGTCTTTTACTTTATCCCGTACAAATAAATTGAATTACAATATATGATAAGAATCAGGACGACGGACTGTAATAAGCACTATCGATAGTCGCTAAATAATAATAGATCAGCAATATCTACACATCCCGTATAAAGATATCTCATTTTTCGCGAGCGGATGGTGGCTAAGTTCACCGGTAAATATGTGTCCTTATGACTAAAACATTTATTTTACGCTTCGTTCATTCCAAGTACATTTACCAGTAAGTAAGGATTACCATATATGACACATAAATAATATCTCAAAAAAATTGTCGACGGTCTTTTCGCCATCCTAATGGGCTCACCCCTAAAATATAAATTATCATCGATATGAATAGTCCATAACCAGATGCAGAATACTCTAAACACGGTCGAATTATTCGAAATTGACCTGCGTGTTTTCATTTTCATTTTATCGCTCGGTGGTTCCCATTAGCTATATTACGACTGCTTTTCTTGCAGCGATAATTCATCACAACCTGTGGTGCAAAGGCTACTGCAATCTTTGCAGTGGTTGTCCTGTTTCGACTGGCGACCAGGCTGCTTGCCGTCGCCTTCGCTGTGTTCATACCGCTATACATACATACTATTTACAAAAATGCCACACCCATCTTGCAACGGAACTGCGGAGTGGTACAAGTTTCTGTAAATATATACGAGCCAAGAAAGCGACAAGCTAGAGATTGGCCGTGTCACATGCTCATTGTAACTCTGAAAGCACCAACTCGGTGGGGCGTACAGGTAACTACTGGCGAAGAAAGCGCTCGGTAGCCGTGATGGGGGGCTCTGTAGACAGCGGCGGAGGCGTGTACGTTCGCTGGCACACCATCTGCTTCTCCCCCTGTGAATACGACGAAAAGAAACGACCACGTATTGAGGAAATTGACTAGAGTCGCCACTCGCAACAAGGCAAGCCGGGCGACGGCCCACAAGTATTCAGGCAGTTGTGAATGCTGGAACGGCAAGACAGGCGCTCGTAGTGGAACCTCCGTATTTCCAAAATATTTTAGAAACTATTTAGCACTGCCGTTACGGTGGCAGGACGGAGGCGGGAAAAAAGGAAACGTACCTCCAACCAGCGCCGTGTCTCCTCGCGACCCAAAGGCGTTTCAGACATAGTAACATGTGCCACGCCGGTACTAGACTCGATCTGCGATTCCCAACTGGTTTGCCGGCGAACCACTCCCGGGGACTCCCCGAACAGGGACGAGCCGCCCTTAAAAGGCTCGTCCCAAGCACCCATCACGTACTCTATCACCCGAGATATCTCAACCGCGCCACTTGTATGATTCGTGGCTTCCGTAGCAACGGTCCAAACCAGGGGATCTTCACCCGCCTGTTTCCACGTCTGCTGATACACCCGCTCCGCGTTCTGCCCAGCCTTGGCGGCCGTGTGACCGTGGGCAATCAGGTACGGGAGCAGTCCCTCGCTGGCACCGTTGTCACGTACCCAGGTACCTGAAAAGTCGGTTCGTCCGGCAGCTGACACTATGGCCGGATCAAGAGGAGTGGACAGTCCAACCTGACCATCCTCATCCGAGCTAACGGACCGCATACTTGAAACTGACCAGCGCCGGTTGCTCATATGCTTGGTGGGCTGCCACACCTTCTGGGCCAGGCAGTAGCGGCCACTGAGTCCGTTGTCCGAAAGAAACAATCGTACGCGTACGGTCGTTATGGCGACAACAGCACGCCTCGGATGTAACCCTGCCTTCGTTGCGTGTCTTAACGAGCGGAAAGGACCCGAAGTTGTCGCCCCACCGATGTAACCGATAATACCCATGGTTTATCGGTTGGGCGGGGCGAAAGAGAAAGACAATATAGTGGCAACCTGGCAACTGTCGTTTTAGTTTATTGTTGCTGACTGGGTGTGCCATGGTCACGGACGAAAGCTTTGCCGGCCGGTCGAGCTGTTTCCGCCACGTAGACCTTAGCGATAGCGATAGACATTATGCAGCATGAATAATGTCGTAAATGGCACTAAATCACGAAGACCTATTATTTTGATTCGAGAAGAATCAAATGGATAGGTGCATGTTAACCCAAAATCCATACACACACACACACACACACACAAACACACACACACACACACACACACACACACACACACACACACACACACACACACACACACACACACACACACACACACACACACACACACACAAACACACACACACACACACACCATATGTACATATATTAATATATAAAACTTTAGTTTTTCCACACACAACCACTTTTGCTCACGGACGCCATATTTCTCGCTTGCCTCTGCTCACTTATCAACTACTTGTAAGAATCAAGTACAATAGTTCTGTATGTACCTACAATAACCCGATGCTGGTGTGTTTGGAGCATGTTTAGTCATCCCATAAAACAAATCGGGTTGCCCGCCACCGCCAAAGATGTGGAGGCCGGTTATTCCTTTGCTAGGTTGCCTCCTCATGCTACGTACGGCTTCCTTTTTTCCGCAAGCACTTCCGCGTTTCCTCTCGCTGAATGTGAGGCGCCACATATCACCTATGCGTGGTAATCGCCCACCCATTAAGGTGCACCTTTCTGTCCACTCAATTGCGAGAAGCTTTCTCGTAGTCTTTTCCCGTCGAGTTCTCGTTGCTACGTTGTGCACTTCGCAGCCCTTACACTTTCCGTGCCATGATTTCGCGCAACACTCGTGTCACTCAAATCTTTGTAGGTTTTCCTCTGTTTCAATTTTGCATGAGAGTCGTAGTACGTCGTGTATTTCCACCCCATGCACATACAGTCCGCTAGCATTGACGTAAAGCTTTTCGTAGAGGACGGTTGTTCGAGTGTCTAAAATATTTCATCGATTAGCCAATATCATTCGGCATGTGTTACTTCCTTCTTTACAACCGGTAATATATACCGGGGAAAGTACTTGGAAAGTACAAATAATTTCCGCGTGAAATACAAATTTCCCGAGGTTTTACCCAGACATACTTCCAGACACCCCTATATGAGGGGCGCCCGACGCCGCTACGACCACTGCGATGGCTCCCCCCCTATCCCACTTCACGCGAATCACTCGACCGCTATCGAGCCACCTCCTCGACATCAACACCTTCAATCTACATAATGTGCTCGCCCTCCTGTGGCGAGCCGCAACTCGGCGTCTTTACTCGCCGTCCCGACTCGAAAACCGGCCGGTGCAACCCGGGTCCGACTTGCCGATCTCGCTTCAAAAGCTCACCCACCCTCCTTTCCGTGGAGAAACATCCAGCTCAGCTCACTCACTATCCACTCACCCCGCGTGGACCAAACTAGCCCTAGTACCGGTTTTCCCCGAAAATGCAGGCCATGTGACCTCTTAGCTTGAAGATCCGACCGATTTCCCGTCCGGTTGCACCCCACCCTTTCAACCCCCGGTCCAATTGCTCCGGGCCCACCACCCGGCACCGCTCCTCGCACCTCCGACAATCGCTCGACTTTCCCCGTACCGGCACACCGACCTACCGGCACCTAGCCTCCTTCTACTCCATTCTAGGACCATCTGCATATTCGGGACGCTTGTCGACCACCCACCAGAGCCGGAAATTCCTCCCCGGCCGCGACCGCGCCGAAAGATAGCGCTCACATATTGCGCGCCGCGAAATGGCAACCAAGCCGCCTTTCGAACCCGTCGAGCAAGTATACCTGTCTCAGGAGATTGAATGATCACACGATAGCCCCAAGCGAAGGGGGACCCTCTCACCCATGACTCGAAGGCCCCGCAAACACATGCAAAGGATAAAGGAACTCTATGCCCCACGGATCAACCACCGATCGCCACGTGGGCAGCCGCTGCACGACCAACACCACCAAGCCCCACGACGTCCGGCCTTGAGAGACTATACCGATTTCGCGGATAAGGCCCACCACCTCACGGGCCCACTCGTCCCACAACCCCTTGCGCAACCCCCACACATGACCGTCACGGGCGAGCAATTGAAATTGAAATTGAAATTGTTTACAACATGTACCGTATGCGCCGGTTTTTCACCAAAAGCCGGATGCGTCGGCTGCTGTCTCTGGGCCCTCCCAACTATGCCATACAGGGAACTTACAAGTCAGGGCTAGACCGTTAACCACCTAATCCAACCTCTCCAAAGTGGGTCGGGGGTTTTACTCCCCCCCGGGGAGGTGTGCAAGTAGAGGCGAAGGTTGTGTGCGTTTAGGGTCGTGCGAGTGGGCAGTGTGCGGATGTGCGGCGGGAGGTCGTGCGGGACTTGATGCGGTATATGAGTAGGAGGAGATGCAGCCATTGGACTGTATGCGTGTGGAGTTGTGTAAGAATGCGAGACGTGTCGAGGTGTGTGTTAGAGTTGGGAACGGATAGTTACACGGAGGTCGTGCCGGCCCCACAAGGGGGCCGGCTGTGGTGACTAGAGAAGTGAGAGGAGAGAGATGGCGGCCGGCGAAGGCACCGGCAAGGCCGGCCGACCGCCACTAATAGGGAATAGAGTACCGCTAATAGCATAACACTAAGTACTAGAATGACAAATAGCTACCTTGTACATAAGTACTATGCAACGGGATGCTAGTGCTAACACCCCCCCTCAAGGTAGCCGAGGTCTTGACGTCGTCCTAGCTTGCGTTGAGGAAGGTGTCATCTTGGTCGAAGGTGTAGTGCTTGTAGCGTGTGTCTCCGGCCGGGTAGGTGTAGTGACATGCGCTCACAAGAACGTGCCGCTACCGGCGAGTTGCCGATATGAAGCAGTTCCAAATGTACTGCGTAATGTACTATTCTGACATGTAGCGGGAAAAACTGTCCACGGGGGAATTAGCCGACGCATGAGAGCGACCGGCGAAGAGAAGCACAGCCAACAAGGCCGTTAGGAGCGTGTAGGCACGCAAAAAACATAGACGGGCGCTCGTGTTGACTCCCCCTTTTCGCAGTGGGAAAGTTTAGCTCCTCGCTAAGTAAGGTGAGCGTTGCGGCATTGCCTCGGGAGAAAACAATGACAGTACTAATTTAAGTACGCACGGGCCGAATTTTCGCGGGTCGGTCTTGAAAAACCAGATCCGGTCGAGAGCATCGGTAGGCTGAAGGCTAGGTGAGACAGAAAGCTGGGTGGGGCGAACGTGGCGCCGGGCGCTTTACACACGCTCTTCTCCTTTTTACGTGGGAGATGGTAGGACAGTCGCGGACAACCAGCTCGAAGGCGAAGCGTGGGGTCGGTGGGACGATGAATTACTAGCGTGGCGCCGAGCGCTTTACACACGCTCTACTCTTTTTTACGTGGGAGTAGGTAGGACTAGCGTGGCGCCGAGCGCTTTACACACGCTCTTCTAAGTGTAACTTGGTGGAGGGCCCATAACCTGTTAGAGTTGGGAACGGATAGTTACACGGAGGTCGTGCCGGCCCCACAAGGGGGCCGGCTGTGGTGACTAGAGAAGTGAGAGGAGAGAGATGGCGGCCGGCGAAGGCACCGGCAAGGCCGGCCGACCGCCACTAATAGGGAATAGAGTACCGCTAATAGCATAACACTAAGTACTAGAATGACAAATAGCTACCTTGTACATAAGTACTATGCAACGGGATGCTAGTGCTAACAGTGTGCTTTGGAAACGAGTTTATCAAGAGGGTCGGTGCGGGCGGTGAGAAGGGAGGTGAGACTCGTGATGGTGGAGGAGTGCGGTGTACCTGTGCGGCTCATGACGATGGGGAGGATGTCAACCATTGTGCCTGGCCAGTGGCTTCTGATGGCGTTAGCAAGGGGTGTGTATTTGGATCGTATGAGGTCGGCTGTGTGGGAGAGGTTGTTGTATGTGCAGTACTTCCATTCCCCTATCTGAATCTGTTTTATGGATGCGTAACGTCGGCGACCGTTGGAGTGACCAACGAATCGGGGTTCGAGGATGCGGATGAAGTCAGGTTTGTGTGCAAGGGGACGAAGCAGGGGGGGAGAATCTCAGGGGGGAGGACGGCGGGGCATGAGGTTAGGGAGTCAGGCGAGAGACCTTCGTCAGCAGCAACAAGTCGGGTGGGCATGTGGGTGGGGTGAGGTGGGTGGCAGTCAAGTGGAGTGTGGACAGGGGTGGGGGAGGCAAACGATTTTATGGGTTTGTTACCGAAGTCTGCGGTGATGGTTTCCCAGCGTCCTCCGTTGTGGCGTTCCAGTAGGGCGAGTAGGAGTTCATGCTGTGTCGGTCATGTCTTAGACCAGACATAGAGGGGCAGTTACCGGCCATGTGGCCGTTGCTAGTGAATTGGCCACATAGGGGGCAGCGCAAGGTGGGGTTGTGAGTAAGTAGGCGGGTGTTGTGGACGCCCCACATGAATTATTGTTTGTGTGTGAACTGGATATTTGTGAGGGTTGAGTGTTTTTTGTGGTAAGAGAAGTCGGCGCCGTCCTTTGCGGCGCGGGCGAGGAGGGCTCCGTGCTTGGCTGTTTGCGAGAGAGGAGTGTGTGTGTGTTTTGTGATGTAGGTGTGTGCGTCGGTTTTGAGGTTGGTGTATCTGTAGGGTATGGGGTCGCCTAGGGTCTGTGGAATGAGGGTGTATGGCCAGGTCCAGTGGCCTATCGTGACCTCTGAACCTGTGGTGTATGTAGTGTCGGGTGGGTGACCATCCGCGACGAGGTTGGCGAGGGTGTCTGCGAGGTCGTTGCCCAGGGAATGGTTGTGGGCTTTGATTTTGCCGAGGTGTGTACGGATGCCTGCGTCGCAACGGGTTTTAAGGGTGTGTGTGATGGATAAGAGGGTGTCGCGGTGAATGTTGTGGCGGTAAGCGGAAGGGCAGTTTAAGTAACCTTGTATGAGGCGGAGGGAGCACGCACTGTCTGTGAGGAGGTGGGTGCGGCCAAGTTGGAGGCCTATATCTATGCCAGCTAATTCAGCGCGATTTATTGTATGTGAGGGAGGGGTAGAGGTCACCATGATTTTGATTTTGGTGTCCGAGGCGGGGTGGGTAGCTGTTGCTCCGAGGGGGGACGAGCTTCCTTTTTTCGAGCCGTCTGTGTATACAAAGTCCTGCCAGTTCCAAGCAGGGGTGCCTCTAGTGGGGGGGTACGTTAGATGCGCGCGGTCCGGGAGGGGGTATGTGAGGGGGTGAGTTGGGTTTGGAGGGCGGTGGTATATACCCGCTGAGTGGGGTGAGTAGGTGCCAAAGAGGTGAGGAGGAGGGGGGTTGATGATGGGGTTGGGGAGGTGAGTGTCGTAGATAGATTCGAGAGTGTTGTGAAGTGCGGTCATGGCAGTGGGTGATGGGAGGGTGGAGAGTGCGAGGGGGTTGGCAACGAGGTATATGTCGACCATCCATCGTGTGCCGAAAGGGTTAGGGGTGGGGTTGCGAGTGTGTTGGTCGGGGGGTAGGAAGGTGTTTGCGTCATTGGGGAGGGTGTAAAGGTGGTGGGTGTATGGGGAGTAGATGTATTTGGAGTGGCGGTAGGGTGTGTGTTCCCATCGGGGGAGGATGAGGATGGTTGCGCTGGGTGTGTGAGGGGCTGTGAGGTGTGCGCTGGTGACTGCGTGTTCCATGGCTCGTCTCATGCATTCGTGGTCGTATTCGGGGTTGGCTATGTTGGTGCCTTGCCAGGTGTGCGGGGCATTGCTGCCGCTAGATGAGAAGACTATATCTTCGGGGTAGAGGGAGTGGTAGGTGTGGGAGTGAAGGGATTTATTGAGGGGGTCGGAGTAGAGTTTTGTCTGGATGCGGAATGTGTGACGGAGAGCTGTGAGGAGGTCTTCTCTAGTGGCCCATCTATTACGGGTGGTGGTGGCGGGTGTGGGTGAGTGGATTTCCGAGCGGGAACCTAGGCGGGTGAGGAGGTGATAGACCTCCTCTTCGAACGTATGCTGCGAGAGGTCGGGAGCGTCTCATATCATCGATACGCAGATTATCGGTGACTATGTCTCGGTGGCGGTGCTTCCGTGGCTCGGAAATTTGATACACGCTGCACTACAAATGAAATAAGGGTAAGCCGAGGCACCTGAGACAGGCGGTGTCGGCGGCTACTGGCGGCGACAGTCGGCTGGCAACGGATAAGGAAGATCTTAGCGTGGCGGCGGGAAGGCGAACCAGAGCCATTACCCAACCGCCCTAGAGGCTCAGGCAAATTCGACTACTGGGAATTCCAGTACGGCACGTTCGTTTATTGCTCGCAAAGCAGCCCAGGTGCGGGGTATTTCTTCGATTCTGTGTTCAGGTGCTTGACGGGTATGTCGTGGGTTAGCACTTGGGAGTTAGGTTGTGACGTTGGTGATGAGGGCGAAAGCAACGCCACCTGTACAAATAAATAGCGCTGGTTCAGAAACCCGTACGGTAGCACGGACTGGCGGGACCTCTGATGGGAATAATGTGTATGCCTGATTACAAATGTCTTTCATTTTGACACTCATCCCTGGCGGGCCGGGGGTTGGTGCTGTGCATTATGAATTTAGACTATTAGGAAGTATAAGCATCATGCATAAGAGGAGTCGAGGATGACAAAGAAAACAGGGGAAATTACTACGAGGGAAAGAGTGACTAGAGCATGGTAACGAAATAATCAAAGACACGGCTAATGGAAGCATTGCATACGTTGGGCACTATCAAACCCACTACCAAGAAAAACACCCCGAGAAACCACGAGAAACTCCCATGCAACGGAAGAAATCGCACACACGCAAAGGCAGCAAACGCCGCATCACAAGCCACGCGTGGAATCGTGGCGACGTCGCTTGGGGCACATGCAAGGTGCGGGTGAAGAAAGCGAGAGCGGGAGGCATGAGGCATCTTAGCGGAGAAAGTAGCGGCATGTATACCTTCCGCGGCGGCAGACAACCCACGCAAGACTACATACATTGTCATGACAACATCATGTATGTGCGGCTTTCAGGGTTTGAAACCCTATTTGCGCATGAAAAAAATGTTTGTATCATTGAAAGAGAATGACGGCAAAAACATGCAAAAGAAAATAATGTCATTTCCCGTGGCTTGGTTGCAAGTGTTTGTTTCCCTTTGGCTTTAATGTGTCTACATCATCCCATTAGTAATTCCATTTCTTCCATTTGAATATAATCACAAAAGCAAGTTCGCGAATATCACTGACAATATATGCTACGGGGGTACAATAATCTACTTTGAGAATGTTAACGGAGTTTGGTGATTTAACAAGACACCAAACCATGGATGCATTGACTATATTGGGCACAAATTCATGGATACATTGATGCGGATGATGCGGCAGATGCATAATGATTCCATGAATACATCGATGTTTGATGCGGAGGACTAATTGGTAACGATTTGTAAAATTCATGATGTAGATATATATTTAGAAGGGGAGGGAGGCAAGCGAACCCACTCGTTCGTAAGCTAGGCGAACAAAA
>JAPMLY010003881.1:0-19303 GCA_026401115.1 Tetraselmis chui | reverse complement strand
GCCAAGTGTAGGTATCCTGTATAACAGGGCGAGGAAGAGGCGAGAGGGTGAGTGGGGGTGGTCGACGGCGACAGGAGAGACAACGAGGAGGCAGTGAGGCAGGCGGCTGGAATAAGACCAGGCACTACTGCGAGCATGTACAGGCCGAAGAAGCGAAGCTCAGAGTGAGGGATTTTCTGATGAGGAAAAAAAATTGGTGCCGGGAAGGGGAACGGGGAGGTTGGATGGCGGCGGCGGCGCGAGTTTCCTACCTCAGCCGTCGTTCCTTTCTCGTCCGTCACAGCCGCCGGCCTTCGCAGCGTAGCCCCTCGCGACACTGACGCTGATGACGCCCATCTGCTGAGCGGGCGCGGGGGGCAGATCGCACGGCAAGTAGGTGCTACATACAATAACCGCCGTGATTGGGACGGCCGCGCGGAGGATGGGGTGAGCGCCGTCGATGGCGTCGTCCGGGCGACGAGCGACACGGCGGCCATCGTCCGAACAGAGCGACGGATACTGCGGCACGCTGACACCGCCGAGCGCGTGACCCTTGCCAAGGCAGCCATGCAACCGCCGCCCCTTCCGTAGATCCTTCAAGTTTGATATGCCGTGGGCTACTTCAAAACCTGATGCTGCCTGCTACTGTGTCAATTCGGTTCTGCTGGGAGAAGGCACGCTGGGCATATCGCTGTCGGAGATCATCCGGAAGTGTCGGCGGAAGGTCAACTGCATATCGACTATCAGTGAGTGCGTGGACGTCGTCAATGATGCTCAGCACGCGCGCGCGCGTCGAGCCGGCATCAGTGCTCCTGTGAAGTCGTCATGATTACGTAATGGATTACAAGAAAATATAACCGTCGTCGCTCCCGACATGAAAGAAAGAAAAGCGAAAAAGGAAGTGAAGCGGGGCAATCAAGTGACAATAATCATGTGAAGATGATGGCGACGCATGCACCTCCTAACTCACCAGAATACGTGCGAAGCGCAGATAGCGGAAAAGCGAAGAAAGAGTGAGAGTGATAACCGGGTCACGAATTCAGTGATACGACAACTTGAATGTATATATGGCTACACAGTGCATAAGAGAGCCTCCACGCAATATGGTGGGAAAACAACACAATGAAGGAAACAAGGAAGGCGACAGAGGCACCTCACACAACGCTCGGGAATACACGAAGACGCTTTCGACCCAGACATGGCACGGACGAAGAAAGCCGTGGCAATTAAAGGCGTCACTTCATAGGAAGAAACGGCCTCCTTGCATGCCATCCGCGGCGTCAGATAATCCGCGCAAGCATTTGTCCCGGCGAGAAAAACCTTCTGCTAGCGCCACACGGTGACCAACATTACCTCATACAGCCATTTTGAGGCGGCAATTTGGTCAAAATGGATGACCAAAGAGGAGAGAGGGGGGAGGGGGTGGGGTACCTCTCTCCACCCTCTCTTGGTGGAGAGGGTGTTTCGTCAAGCTCGTTGTTTCGTGTCCCCCGGCGGGTCTGCATGTGTGCCAAATTCCGTGACCGCAATGATAAAATCATATTAAGGGTGTGCCGGGACGTCTTCGCACCCCGTCCAAAGTTGCTACATCTTAAAGGAATTTCTATCTCGACGCGTACCACATATACTTGCATGCAATGGTGACAATCAGACGAAACAAAGGTAGAGGCGGGGAGAGTTAGAATGACAGCGAGAGTGACGAAGGCAAGTAAGGAGATGATGAGAAAGAAACGCAAATAAAATCTAATTGCAATGCTAATATTGAATCCACAAACGCCATACGACAACAAATAATGGTAATCACGATAAATGGGACGCAATGGGAGACGCCACCAATTGTGGGGAAGAAAATCTGCCACGACGACTAACGTTGGCTCTTCACTACTACTAACCCCGAAGAGAAAATTTGCTCAAGCCGGTGGACGAAGAAAGTTACGCATGCGGAGGGCAGTCCTTCCGAAAAGGAATCACTGATTAGAAGCGCTCCCCACGGCGACAAATAAAATCCGCTCAATATGTTCTCGGCGTGTGCGGCATGCACAGCGAAGAATACATTCCAACCTTGCAACTTGGCCAACATATGCACGCGGACCCCCAAGAGGAAAAATACGCCTAAAACCCCCAAGCATGTTGCAACGAGAAAGCGGCTTTGCCTGAGATGATAGTGGATTAATGGGAAAAGATAACTTAAGAGAAAAAAGTGTAATCGACATGCAAATATGGGACGAAAAGATAATGACTTTTTCGGCACATATCACTTGTGCATTAGCAGAAAAGGAAAAGTACAAAAACACCACAATATACGCATTCTTATTAAAAAAATTTGGGGAAAAAATCATGTCAACATGCAAGTATGAGACGACAAGCTAATCGAATTCGGCACGTCATATAAAACGATACGGACCGCTCTGAATAGGGATGACGGAGCCATTTACCCGCGGATCACTTCACACGCCACAAGCAACGCGAAGTTGGGAAAGGCCTATGTGCCCCGCAGCAGAAGACGACCGAGGTATGGGAGGCATTGCAGAGGATGCTTTATCAACGCTCTTCTTGCTTGGCGCCAACCTGCCTTGTCAAAATGCATATGTAATCACACGAAGCACTATAGGAACATGGGCATGGAAAAAGGGGGGAACCAAAAGGGCAAGATAGAGTGACAAGGAATCCAAGGCACGGCAAAGGGAATCAATACATGCACGCAGACCCCCTAGCGGAAAAATACACATAAAAAACTCAAGCATGTTGTAATGAGAAAGCGGCTTTGCATGAGATGGTAGTGGATTATTAATGGGAAAGGATAACTAAAAAGTAATTTTTAAATCGACATGCAAATATGGGACGAAAAGCTAATGACTTTTTCAGCACATATCAATTGTGCATTAACAGGAAAGGAAGAGTACAAAGAAACACCACTATGTACGCATTCTTATTAAAAAAATTGAGAAAAAGGCGTGTCGTCATCCAAGTATGAGACGACAAACTAATCGATTTCGACACGTCATATATAAAACGATACGTACCGCTCTGAATAGGGATGACGGAGCCATTTACCCGCGGATCACTTCACACGCCACAAGCCACGCGAGGTTGGGAAAGGCCGATCGCGCCTAGTCCAGCATCAGAAGACGACCGAGGTATGGGAGGCATTGCAGAGGATGCTTTATCAACGCTCGTCATGCTTGGCGCCAATCAGCCTTGTCAAAATGCATATGTGATTACAAGTAGCACTATAGGAACGTGGGCATGGAAAAAGGGGGGAGCCAAGAGGGCAAGATAGAGTGACATGAGGATCACGGAATCCAAGGCACGGCAAAGGGAATCAATACATTGTGCACAAACCTAGCAGATAAAGCACAAGAGAACACAAGAACCCCCCACGCAACTCTTAGCAAATGCCGAGAAAGTTCTTGTGGCTCTAGCTAGTAATATGGTAACAACTTGCAATCCCATGCAAGTAGCAACGCTCTTGGCCAACTCAATCAATAACGTACATGTGAAAGGTGGGGCTCATCTCGGACCGTGGTCCGCCATTATTGGAAACTGGGCCCGCGCGGGAATCATCGGACCCGAGCCTTGGGCGCGCTAGGCCACAATCTTAACCGACCGTGTCGGAAGAGGATGGAAGTCGTTTAGTGGCCTTCTTGCCATTGAGTACGAAATCACGATATAGCTCTCTTGTCCCTGAAAATTGCATTTCCGTGACCGAATGACGTGTCGAGACTCTACTCCTTCAAGACTACTCATCCTCCTGAAGTGCTTACCGTCTTCACGCGGTGCTGGGCGGACCACCGGACCCACATGAAGCCCGGCGCTAGCGGAGTCAGAAACCAAAAAGGCCAAAAACCTTTGCGTCTATGTCAAATCTCCATCTCCACAGTGCACCGCCTTTGTTCACAACGCGAAACCCGTTATTTCACGTTGCTGCTGTACAATGCACACCACCGAGGCTATGATGTTTTCGAACAAGACTGTCGTCACTCAAGATCTCAAGCAACAAAACTGCATTGAACACCCGTGGAGGGTGGAATTTTGTGAGTCTGCTGCAAAACTCCCTCATTTCTATGGTATGCACGACTCGATACAAATAACATTTTCGTGCAACTAACCAATGCGTGCATGCCTAGCCTGAGCTTGGGCGCGCTGTGCGTTGAACTTTTGCAACATCGCAGCTTTAAAAAGGAACCCTTGCGGCCCCAACTCACCCCAACCCAGCGCCACAAGACACAAAACAAGGGAAATCGCGCACATTACTGCGGACACATAACGATTGGTATCAGTCTTCATCCTCCTCGTCATAGTCGTCATCATAATCGTCCTCCTCCGCATCCACAACGCCAGCAGGAGCCTACACAGGGCAATGGCAAGGCCAAATCCAACAACTAAGCTCGCCTCAAAATGAACGCACGCATTTGGAGGGTTACCAAAAGACAAAAGCATGAACACACATACACACACACACACACACACACACACACACACACACACACACACATGTCCCTTTACGTCTCAAAAAGCACGGACAAGATAGATATCAAACCCCACAAAATCATCAAGCATACGCAAAAAAGGAATGCAACTTTTCGATACCACAGGTCAATGCAAAAACATAAGTTTGCACTCACACAACACCACATTAAAATTTAGTCTGTCTAATTACAATATACTTAGATACCCGCAGAAAAAATATACTTACATGTACAAACCTAATGCCATACAGCACATACCCACACACACAAAGTCCGCACCTTGAAAATGGCGTGCAGCTGTGATGAGATGCCCGTCCCTCCCGCCACAGGTTCAGAAGGCCCCGCAGCTTCCTCTTCCTTCACACTTGCCTCCTCGTCCACTTTGACATCCTCCGGCTCAGCCTTCATCTTTTTATTGGCATCCTCTGAGCAAGACACCGATGAGTGTATCGTAAGAGGAACCAGGCCACTCTAAAGTCACAGTAATGTTGGGTGTCAAAGGAGGGTTGTTCTCACCCTCACTGAAACCCCTCTCTTCACTTTTAACCGTCCCTACAGCCCCAAGCTCACTCGCGCCCTCCTCCACCGCCTCCGTAGCGGCCCTCTTCCTCCCCCGTCCCCTCCCCTGCCCTCGCCCCCGCCCTTCCCCCAGCGGCGGTCTGCCGCGCCCCCGCCTTCCTCCCCTCCCTCGTCCCCGCCCTCCTCCCTCTCCCCCTCCTTCCCCCTCGCCGGCAGTCTCACTGACTCTGTTACATCACAGCATGCAAGCAGTCAGTTCCGTACACCAGCTAGCATGATTGACAGGGAGCATCTGCGCGAACACACTCACACCACAGCGTCACGGTACCAACACACGCACACAGACCCAAACACACACACACACACACACACACACACACACAGAGCAAGACACAAACATACGCACACACATACACACATACACACACATACACATACACGCACACACACACACACGCACACACACCTGGGCTGCCGCTTTGTCTCCTCAGCAAGGTCGGGTACCGCAGCCACCACATCTTTCAAAAAATCGAGTAGCTCGTCTGACTGCACAGTCGATTTACTGCATACGACCCAACAAACAAGGACAACAGATGTGTTAGCCACAACATACAGCTCCCTCGATGCGTGTTGTCGCTGTCAGCCCTGCACCCCAGCCCCTCACTAGGACCCAGCTGTTTCAAAGAGGGAGGAAGGCGTACGCACACATGACTGGCGCTGATCGTCTTTGCTCCTCTTTCTTTCGCAATCGCCGCCGTGTCGACGCACAGTTTGGACATGAATAGCTCCAGCGCCTTGGCTGCACGTCAATTCAGCATAGCACCACAGCTTAATACTTCTTCCCTCATACTCTATGATATTCCATATCCTCCTAACCCATTCCATCGCATTTCACTACATCACTCCCTATTTCCCATTCCTCTCCTCATTTCTCCCCTTCCCTTGCCTTCCCATCCTACTACGCCCCACCCATCCCATGCCCCTCCCACTCATCCAGAGGGGAAGGAGTACACTGGCGTTGCAGGAGGAAGAGGCACTCAATGATGCGACCGCAATGAGTAACACTGCCTCCATCTGCATCGCATCACAAGGGGAGGGGTTGCGCACCAATCAGCACAGGCGCCGCGTGTGCGATCTTCCCCACATCCTCATCCTGCTGCATTATCCTCTTGATGCGAGCCGCCAGCGGGTGCGTCTTCTTCCCCCTCATGCTGCCCCTCCTCGCTGCCCCTCAACTCTCTTTCTCTCTCTATTGCCGCCGCCTGACACAGCCGTAACACGTCAACCAGCGCTCATCCGCCCTACCCCACCTCCCGCATCTCAATGTTCTCCATCCCCTCAAGCCAGGTAAACATGGATGCTGTATATTCCCCACGCTAGTGTTTTAAACCTCAGCCCCACTCTCAGAAGCACAAAAAGGCAATTTAGGGTATATAATTAGGGTTTGAGTGAAGCGCGACGAGCCGCCGATTTACCAAGACTCGGCGTGGCATGGCGCTGAGCGCCACGCGCAGCTAAGGTAGCCGCATAGCTCACCGTGCAAGCGTTTTCATGCGACTATGGCCGTCACGCTTGTTGCTGTTGCGCGGGGGCTTTGTCCCGCCGCCGATCAAGTGCTGCGCCGCGTCAGTTTTATGACGAGTTTTCGGAATACGAAGCGCAAGGAGAGACAGCCGCACAGGGATGCGCGAGGTATTCAGGCTCGATCGCCGACAGGTGCTCAAGATTCGACGTGGAACTACGGGGTCGTGACCGTGGAGGACGTGGCTGCAGTGAAACGGTATGCGTACAATGTACGACGCAGCTGCCAGCGGACGACGGCCGCGTGCTAAAGGTACAGGCGGGTGAAATTCCAATAAAAATTCGCGGTGTCATTGTCCGAACGGTCGCCCGTCGCCCGCTCCACCAGGCGGCGCCTCGCTGATCTGGTCTCGGTCATCACCATTTTTAATAATACACTCCTTCAAAAATTTCGGACTTGCAACAAACGCTGGTAAAGAACAAGCGCCCCTGTCACCACGTCAAGCTCGACGACACCCAGGTACCACCCAAGTGTAGCAGAGCCGGGAAGGGAGCAGTTAGTCGTCAATCGGTATGGGTAGACCTGAGTTGAAAGCGAGTGTGGTTGGTGGAGTTTGTCGAATCAAGCCCATAAATTCCAATGAAGTTGGCGGAACTACACACGTCATTATGAGAGCCACGCTAGTGGAGTGCTCAAGCACTCATACCTAGCCGCATGTTGCTCAGTGAGCCAATAAACTTTTTGGGCTTGTTGGAGGGCGTTTGGAGGCGTGGATGCCGTGTTCAACGTGCGAGGTTTGGTTTGCGGGTTTGTGAATGGAGTATGGAAGTTCACGCCGCATGCACGGGTGATGTACTTGGAAAACAAACGAGTAAAAGCCCACGTGATGCAGGGTTGGATAAACGGTGCACGCTGTAAATGGGCGAGGGCGATTGGCTTTGGCGAGGGGCGAGGTTCAATTTGGCCGTTTGGGACGCATCACGTTCACGGTAGGTAGCGGTGGTGTTTGGAATGCTTGTGCCAACCACACCCGCCCCACGTACGCGCGGCACGCGTCGGGAATGGAGCGTGTAAATCAGTAGGAATTAAGACTTGTTAAGCATGTATCGATAAATCCCGCACAAATCGCCTCACGAGGTGAGCCGAATTCGACGGGTGCTTCTTGGCACTGCGGCTCAACTTTGCCGGAATATACCGGAAATAGAATGATTAATATAACACCTATTCATGGGTGTGCGGACCCGGCAGTAGTTGTGTTTGCCGCGCATTGAAAGTACGCGTCCAAAGGTACCTTTTTCAAAACATGTTGAACTTATTGGAGTGAGTTATGACCGTTTGAACATTGTGACCGAACGCGGCTTGCCCTTGCGTACTTGGGTTGTGCGCATCACGGTGGTAAGTTTACATATGCAGTTTTGTGCGTTCCCCCCACATCGGAATGCCCAACATTTCCCCCTTGCGTCGCCTATACATCAAATCGTATTATGCTTCAACCAATTAGTTACCATGCGTCGTGAATTTGGATTGGCATCCCTACTATGTGTAGCTAGGCCGGCTTAAATACCATTTTTTTGAATATTCAACCAACACCGTTGGTGATATTGTAGCTATATCACTTGCTTTCGCGACAAAGCACTCCCGCAATAATAAACGACTTACCGCTGGTTTTCGTCGATGATTTCCTTGTAAGTGTGGACGACTTCGTACGTGACACGAGCTTACACAACTGTGGCTGTCCGATTAATGATTAATGACGAAGGCGAACAAACTTACATGTTCATTAGCTCCATTATTATGTGACATGGTTGCGACTTCGAATTCATCATGTCATGAAATATGCACAATGCATGAAACCCTCGTCCGACGGCACTACCATGCTTACTACACGCAAGAAGCACCAAAACGACCCAAACGCCGCGAGTATTATCTAACTATAGTACATATTGCTAATTCATAGTAAAATATATGAATCTCAATCCTTGTGCAACTCGTAGTCTACGGCTATCGGTCTTCTTTGTTTCGATGACCCAACACTAAAGCACGATTTTGGATTACATGCATTACCATTGACACGCAGATTGGATAAAGGAGAAAAAGTAAAAGGTAAAGAGTGACAAGAGGGTAATGAAGTCAACGACACGCAGATAACCGCGCGTTCGTTATCGGCTTCGTCGGAGCATCGTTATGGGTATCCCCGCGCACGCGAGCTTCTTGCGCTATAGCAAAACATTGAATTTTTTACCTCACTGCCAAACCGACCACGCTCCCCGACGTGCGCCGCAAACGCCAAAAAGTCTTAAACCCCTATGCCTCCGAACCGTGTGGGACAAGGGATTTCGGAACGGGTGTTATGGGATACGTGTGCAGCAAAAAGGCCCAATTTCTTGGCCGCAACATCAAGAGTAACATTGACGGTGTGCTTGAGTAATTTCTCGATAGTCTAACCGCCAGTGGCCTATCTACGCCCTTACCAAGACCTCGAAGGACATTACATGCAAAGTGTCCGGAGCGGTGGTTGCATAGCGCCGTGTGGGAAATGTGGGTGAGATGCCCGCGTTAAACGCTCGCCATGTTACTTGTACTTGTGTAAGCCTCTTTCAAACATGTTCCGGGCAAAGTATAATATTATACCGACATGCCCACCAAAGACTTCCGTCCGCCCTTCATACTTAGACATCACATGTATTATTATGGTCGATATAACTACAGCCTAACGCCATGTTTGGGAGTGGTTGAAGATAGAGCGTGGGGGCAAGATATTGTCATCATGGGCGCCGCGGAACACCTTGTTGACAAATGTACAACCCATTTGCAGGTCGACATCATCTCTGTCATGACAAATGTACAAACAGTACTCGTACTAACACATTTCAATATTTTATATCTACAGTCCTGTATCAGGTACGTTTCTACATAATACGGGTACTAACTGTCCCGTATGTTGTATGATATGAACACTGGCTGTCAGCTGTCAGTGCTACACACACACACACACACACACACCGACAGCAGCAGCACCGCTAATAGCACCACTTGGCACAGTCGCGAGGCTTCCTCGGTCGAGCAGCAGAGGGGCAGACTATATAATCCCACCTGAACGTGGGTCATGTAACCATCCCACGTTCTCCTTTTTACCTTTCAGTCTCAGTCACCCTTGCACCTTCAATTCATATGAAGAGGACGGCCTGCAAAAAGTGGAGGCAAGAGGAAGCGGTCTGAGTGTTCAGGGAAAATTCTCATTGTTACAGGTTTTTGGCGAGCTCCTCGGCTGTTCTTTCTTTATTCCGCAATCACTAATGTTGCACCGTTGCGCCGTCTATTCCCGCCAACAATACCTACCGGCAGCGGGCCTCACCAAGAGTACCAGTGTATCACCGACAGAACAGGTCCTCCTCGACAATCTTTTGAAGATCCTTCTCCGTGTACTTCATGTGCTTGCTCGGGTTCTTGGAGAAAAATACGTCTCGGTAGTGCGCGTAAAACCGCCTGTACAGCGGCACCAGCTCCCCCACCACCGACAACCGCACCTCCTCGCGAAGGTCGCTGTCGGGGATGGCCCACTGTTTGTGTCGTTTGTGTAGTGCCTCGATCTGCACACCGCCGACCCCACCTCGTCCCGTCAGCTCGTCTCGGTTCGATTATTGTGTCCACGTTTATTTCACACCCTACTACATTGATTTGTCAAAATGCGTGTGCGGGTGCGTCTGGGCGCGTGTCATATTTGGACAAAGCAAAAACAGCAGAAGGGCATGCAGGCATAATAACTGGGCTTGCAGCTTTATCCAAATGCGTATCAAATAATCAAGAAGCAATCTATTCTGTTTCGGCGGCGACTGCAGTGGCTGTTCTGTAATACGGGGTCATGTATTCGCAGGTGTGAGTGTTCAAGTGGTAAAAACTACAAGCGAGCTCCATCACATTCTCGCCAACGAACCACTGTCCAGTCGCACTTCAGAAAAATGTAAGGAAATGGGCTGTGAAACGGGCTGCCACAACACCCATTCAGCCCTTTCCCCCTTTCTGATCTTCCGAAAGACAAGAAAATGAGTGTCAGGCTCGGCATATCCATTCCGCCAGCAGTTCAATAATACGGCTGTTAATAACATTCTGGCGCCAAAAGCAAAAGAGTCGGAGTTTTGATATTATATACAAATCATGTGAGTAAACAAGCACAGGCGAAAGGAAAACAGCGACAGCGGCATGGCAAGGTCGACAGGCACCCAAAAGGGCGCGCCCACGAACCTCTTTGTTCAACGCCCTGAACCTCTCTTTCACGTTCTGTCGTTCCTTGCTCGTCGCCGGCGTGTCGAGGTCGCCGCGCATTATCTGATACACCGGCTCCCAGCTCACCTGCCACCGCGCAACGCCGCCGATCTTAGTGAGCCGCGACGCCCAGTCCCGACAAATATAAACGTGGCGCGTCAAAAGGCCAGGAGACAGCCTAACGACAGCGCATCCTATACTTCCGGTCGACTCCGATACATCAGGCTACATTCTAAATACAGCACCACACCAACAACAACACAACACCCCTCTACCCCCCTCCCACTCACGCCCACCTTGAGGTAGCCCACCCTGTAGGTGGCGACCAGCGCCCTGTGTCTGGACACCCAATCCTCGGGCAGCAGCTTGGAGGAGCCGTAGCTCTGCATGCTGGTGACCACGTAGTTGAGGTTGTTCATCAGAAACAGGTTCTGCAGCGCCTCGTCCTTGTAGGTCTCCGCCTTCTCCTGCACATTAACATATGAATCAGCAGCCATTGCAACAGCCTCAGCATCCCATCGCCCAGAATTATATCCGACCTGCAGGAAATTAAAAACATAAAATACAGAGGAAAGAAACTTCGCAGCCAACCAACCCAACAAACAATAGATCCCAATTTATGAAATAGCACGACTTCCTTTCTCGAAAAAATTCCATAAGCTCTGCATCATTTAACTCTTCGATACTCGTCGAAAACAGCGATGCGATAAAGTCAATGGTCTAGGAACAAAATCAATTGCGTTTTCATCTGTGTTTTGAGGATCGCAGCGCAACCTTCCTTTGCATTTTTGTTATTGGCACACTTTTCAGCGGCCTCTGATAGAGCAATGCAGCCAAGCGACCTATAAACGCATAAATGCACTTACATAAGTGCCACATCCACTTTACACAAGCAGACATAAAACCGACTAATCATAACACTACAGACAGCAGAGCTGACCCTGGCTCCATTTCCAGCGACAGCTGGGCAAGGTTTGCTGTGAGGGGAGGGGGTGCGGACCTGCAGGTTTTGGAAGAGCGCCATCAGGATGTTGATGATGGAGCCGGTGATGCGGCCCGCGAGCAGATCCTCCTCTTCCTCTGGCGACCCTCCCCGCGGCGTCCTCTCCACTTCGCCGCGCACATCTCGAAACAGAGTCACTAGTGTGCTGCGGTACGAAAAGAGACGCTACACGAACGAAACACAGCACGTCAGACCCCTTACACCTTCCATACAGGCAAACACACACACACACACACACAAAGCGAGCGCGGCAGGGAGAAAGATAGATACACAAACACAAACATAGAAATAAACACAGACACGCACACGCACACACAAAGAGAGAGGGGGCGTCTGCAGGTATACTAAAGCCTTAGGAAGAGAATCAGCAGGCTGTACTACAGAAGAAAGCAAAACACACGTAGATTACGAGTGGTGAATAGTTTGGAAGGGGTCCACCTTGACGTAGTTGATCACATACGCGGTCAGCGGATGCACGGTTCCGTCGTGGACAACGTGGCGGGTGTCGTTTCGCGTGACCGCGTCCTCAAACTCCGCAAAGGTGGTGTGCGCCGTATGGGAGAGGCGCACCAGCAATCCTTGAACCTCCTTGAGCAGTGGGGCGCAGGTGGTGCCCCGAAGCATATCTTCCATAACAGTCTGCATGTACCGGCGCGGAACTTATTATCGACGAACGTACAGCCCAGCCACGAAAGATTGAACAAACGCAAGTTTACAGCATTCAAATTCATGCAATATCCGCGTTCGTGCGAAGTAAAAATGGACGAGCAAGCGTTTGTGTAGTGGTTGCATGTGATTGTGGGCATACGCGTGTGGTTTAGATATGTCCGTTTGTTAAGAGTGAGCGAGATACAGAGTGTCAATTTGTGTGTTTGTGCGCGCGCGCGCGCGTGTGTGTGTGTGTGTGTGCGTGTGTGTGTGTGTGTGTGTGTGTGTGTGTGTGCGTGTGTCCGTGCACGGAATGGGGGGCGGTTGATTGGGAAGCGAGGCGAGGGGAAAGAGAGAGAGGATAGCTCACCTGCAGGCTTCCCAGGTGCTCCTGCATGTCCAGAAGCGCAAACACCTGCGTCATGATAATATTTGATTTCTTCAGTGAACAGCAATGAGATTGGTAAGTCTGCTATGCGCACACTCATTCGTGTATGTCGGGCTCATATTCACAAATATTTACGCCATATGCACATTCGACCTTGGTGCTTGAAGAAGAAAGAGGGAGCGGTGGGTTACCTTCTCCGGTGTCCGCCTCACCGATGCAATCCCATTGCCGTACGCCACCAGCCCATTGACTGCATTGTGGGCCACCTGCAAGGGTAAGACACATGAGCGAGTCTTTCAGGAATCGCATTGCTATGGGGACAGCCTTAACCCCTGCCTGCCAGTGTTTGGGCAAGCAGAATGAGTGCGTGCGCGGGTTTTGTGTGTGTGTGTGTGTGTGTGTGTGTGTGTGTGTGTGTGTGTGTGTGTGTGTGTGTGTGTGTGTGTGTGTGTGTGTGTGCCTTGGTGAAAGGGGGGAGTGGGGGGGGGGGGAGGGGATGGGTGGATGCCACCTCACTGAATGTGATGTCATCGTATGGTTCGCAGAACACTGACCCCGCCAGCTTCCGCTCAGCAGCGATGAGCCGCACCACAACGTGGGTGAACACAATCCACCTGCAGCACAACCGAGAAACGCTATCAGCACCATTCCATTTCCCTTACATTATGAAATGCAATCATAAACAATTTTCGAACAAGAAATAACTAAACGCAATACAAATAAAGTGAAGAATTGCAACTCAGAATATGCTGTAGGTCACGTGTTGACGCTGGGCATGCTGACTCACCCTTGGATCTTCTTCTCCAGTGCATCCCATGGCAGGCGGTGCAGCTCATCTTTCACGGAGGGATCCACTCCGCTGGCATGCAGCAGCTGCTCCAGATTACTCCGCCGCTGGTCGCAGTAAATCTGCAATCCATAGTCCCCGCCCAGCACACCACACCACACCGCACGCCAAAACACACACACACACACACACACACACACACACACACACACACACACACACACACACACACGTTTCAATCAGTACACGACCACACATTTGCTAGCTTACAGCATTCCTTTGAGAAAAATAAACAGATGGCAGGGACGGGCAGGAGAGGGACGGTGAGGGGAGGATGGTACTTTGACGATGTTACAGCTGTGCCCCGCATCAGTCACTGACAGCGCGATGTCGGCCAATTTGGTCAGCTGCACCTGCGCGCTCTGCTCCATCACCTCAAGGCGTTGCAACTGCATCGGCGCGACTACCCCCACGGCACGTCCTCGGCAAAGTCAGATTAAGGAGAAGGTCCCTCACGGAGAAGACAAACCATGTAGCAAGCACGACAATCTCGTAGGATAATTCCTCGCTGATCAAACGCACGCACGCACCCACCCACCCACACACACACACACACACACCTTTCTGCTGCGCCCTGCGATTTACACTTCGTTCTATCCGATTGTCCCTCGTTCGGTTCATAAACGCCAACGCCTGGCAAGACAATAGGACACATGCACACGATCATGTATGTATAACCAATGTTTTAGAGCCATGGAGAAGCATTACAGAGCGCTGTGGATACAGCAGCAAAACGAGTTTGCGAGAAACTCTGTGTGCTGCCCACCTCCGACGCCATCGAGCCAAATTCCAACCGCACACTGCCGCTGGCGAGCGTCTCCCTGAACTTCACCTCGCACTGACGGATGGCCTCCGCTCTGAGGTCGGACGCGTGCCGGACAGACGTACCAGCGGCCTTCAGGGCTTGGTGGTTCTAAACCACACACAATGAGCACACGTCGGTCCAGTGGGAGCAGCAGCAGCAATGGAAGACGAGGATCAAGTGACGGGGGTGAAAGAGGGGAACCCCTACCTGCAGGAAATCGATGGCGCGGTTGAGCTGCTGCACGTGCGCCAGAAACTGATCCAGGTTGTCGCTGGGGCCCGCCCGGATGCGCTTCTCCACCTGCCACCACGCCACGGCCACGCAACATTTCAATGAGCAAATACGCAAATGGTGTATTTGCAGCAGCAGCTTTGACTGGCGGAGGGGGCGGGTAGATGCGAGCAAACACTGAGTGATTCTATACTAAACAAAGGTGCCGCCCCAGCCCAAGATCTCCTCCCCTCGCTTCTCCACCTTACCCTTTTCATGTCCCTCCCTCTCGTGCACCTTCCCATCCCGTCTCTCCCTTTCCAAGCCCCATTTCAACACATGCCAACTACCCCCTACCCTCTGCTACCCTCTTGACCTTCTGATGTCTCCATACTACCCCCTTATCCTTCCCACTCCCCTCTCCTTCCTCCACTTCCTTCCCTAACTTGATTTTAAGGTCACCGGACCGAATGGGCATCAAATGTTATATCATTGGACAAACCATTACGCAGCGATTCATACCCTTTCCGTCTCATGGCCTTCATCTCCCGCCACAAGCAAAGACCCCTATCCACATATCCTGGCCTCACCTTGCGCGACACGTCAATGTGCTCCAGCACCTCGTCCGCCCGCTGCTGCACCTTTTTTATGTTCTCTCTCGCCCACGTCAGCGCGCGCGTGCGCGTGTATATCGGCTGCGTCACCCTCGCCAGCTCCCCCAGCTGATCCTCCAGTTCATTCAAGATGTCCACCGTCGTGCCTGCACACCCACCCACCACAACACCACCCCCCTCTCATCATTTCATCATTTCGCTGGAGCCGAACAGTCCTCGAAGCCAGCACAGCACCCTCACCAGGCAGGGCTGACACTATGAGTCAGAGGTTGGCATATAGAAAAAGAAGCAGGGAGAAGCTCATTGTTTGGCAATGGTAAAAGTGGGAGGTCATGCCGTCAGGGCGGCGGTAGGTGGGCTCAACAGACAACAGTGCACAAAACCTGTGAGCAGCTCGCTTTGCTCCAAGTTGTCCTCCAACGCCAGTATCCTTGCCGACAGCCCCTCCGCGCCTCGCGACAGCGCCACCACCATCGCACCAACACTCTGGAATAACTTGTAACACCCGCTTGACCTGTTAGGATTACAGGTTGGTCCTTCGGGGTCAGTCGATGTGCGCTTCGGTGCTTTTCGCTAATTTGGGACGCCAGCTGTCGATTTCGAGTATTATTACGATTGGCGCCGTCGTTTCGGACGGTGACCTCCTCGAGACAATTCCAGCTCGGTAATGGCGTCACTACGCTTCACAGCACCTCTGCTTCAGATAGGCGCATGCTTTGTCTCTCAAACTCACTTTGGCGGGGGGCACATTGTCTGATAAACGGTGCTGGTGCTATGTCGAAAACTCGAGCGAGGCCACCGATGTTCCCTCCGAAACGATTGACTGCTTGACAGCGACTAAGTACGATTGAGGGTACCCGTACTGGAACATTACTTACTCCGAATGCCTATTTCTATAATACACTCATGTTGCGGTGATGAAATAGATTAATTCAATTTTATAAGATTAGCATTTGAAGTAAGAATAACTTTTGCATTATGTAAATTGATTCATCATGAAAAAATCATTAACCGCCATGATGCTTGAAAAACAATCTACCCTCACCGCCCATGCTTTACATATTTATGCATTATCTATATATCACGTGGCCCTATTTATTAGTGAGACCTTCCAACTTATTAACATAGCGATAGGTTTAAGGAAATTAAATTAAATAAGTCTGTCCTTAAATTAAATCAGTCTGTCAAATATCAAAAAAGCGTAAATAGAATTATTTCTAGCAGCGACCAAAAAAAAAATTGCATTTACGCGGCTTTCTTTTGCCGTCACACCAATAACCCGCAGCAATGCGATGCACAAAGCCTCCGAGCGCGTTGGCCCCGGATATCTGTCGTAGCGCCGTTGCCATACGTCGTTGTTTAACCACACCGCCCCTCTCGTGAGCCAACTCCACGATCGACAGGCCAGGGCACCGCACGGAAGTGAAGCGCCGCTCCCTTTCCAAACAAGTGCGACTGAGCTTGTCGACAGCCGCCAACAGTACCCGTACTAAATCAACGCCGCCCATCAACAACTCAGCACCGCCTTAGGCGGCGGAGGAGCGATGGCGTCCCCGGGGGAACTAGTGGAGCGCCTGCGTGGCCTCAGCCTTACCTTTGATGAATACACGCACGACGTGCTGATGACTTGCGACGACTTTGTAGGCCCCCTTCTTTACCGCCGTCCTTCGCCACCCGCTCACTCACGCACGGACACACACACACACAAACACACACACACACACACACACACACACACACACACACACACACACACACACACACACACACACACACACACACGCACTCGCACACACTCATTATATGCACACACACACACACACACACACATCCCCCCCCGTCCCCCCTCCCCCCCCCCCCCCCCCACACAATCTCTCTCACTCACTCACCCACTCACGCGTGCTGGGCGGACACACACGGACACGCACATGAAGCCCGGCGCTCAGCGGAGTCAGACACACACACACAGGCACACACACACACACACACACACACATACACACACACACACTCTCTATCTCCACAGTGCACCGCCTCTCTCTCACAACACGACCCACACGTTATTTCACGTCGCATGCAGTACACTCACTCCCACTCACACACACGAGGCTACTGATGTTCTCTCATGCACATATTCTCACACTGTCGTCACTCAAGATCTCAAGCAACAAAACTGCATTGAACACCCGTGGAGGGTGGAATTTTGTGAGTCTGCTGCAAAACTCCCTCATTTCTATGGTATGCACGACTCGATACAAATAACATTTTCGTGCAACTAACCAATGCGTGCATGCCTAGCCTGAGCTTGGCGCGCTGTGCGTTGAACTTTTGCAACATCGCAGCTTTAAAAAGGAACCTCACGCTTGCGGCCCAACTCACCCCAACCCAGCGCCACAAGACACAAAACAAGGGAAATCGCGCACATTACTGCGGACACATAACGATTGGTATCAGTCTTCATCCTCCTCGTCATAGTCGTCATCATAATCGTCCTCCTCCGCATCCACAACGCCAGCAGGAGCCTACACAGGGCAATGGCAAGGCCAAATCCAACAACTAAGCTCGCCTCAAAATGAACGCACGCATTTGGAGGGTTACCAAAAGACAAAAGCATGAACACACATACACACACACACACACACACACACACACACACACACACACACACATGTCCCTTTACGTCTCAAAAAGCACGGACAAGATAGATATCAAACCCCACAAGGAATCATCAAGCATACAAGACAGAAAAAGGAATGCAACTTTTCGATACCACAGGTCAAATGAGCAGCCGCACAATACACTACAGTTTGCCAACTCGTCACCCAACACCACATTAAAATTTACGTCTGTCTAATTACAATATACTTAGATACCCGCATGGAATAAAATATACTTACATGTACAAACCTAATGCACATACAGCAGGATACCCACAGGGCGGACACAAATAGTCCGCACCTTGTCACAATGGCGTCGCAGCTGTGCATGATGATGCCCGTCCCTCCCGCCACCAAAGTTCAGAAGTGCCCCGCAGCTTCCTCTGGTCCTTCAGCACTTGCGCTGTGGCGTCGTCCACTTTGACATCCTCCGGCTCAGCCTTCATCTTTTTATTGGCATCCTCTTGAGCAAGACACCGATGCAGTGTATCCGTAAGAGGAACCAGGCCGACTCTAAAGTCACAGTAATGTTGGTGTGACTCAAAGGAGGGTTGTTCTCACCGACAGCACCTGAAACCCCTCAGCTTCACTTTTAACCGTCCTACAGCCCCAAGCTCACTCGCAGCCCAGGAAGTCCTCTCAACCGCCTCCGCTAGCGGCCCTCTTCCTCGCCTCCGTCCCCTCGAGCGAGGGAATGCAGCGCGCATGACAGTGCATGAAACCATGGGAAGGGGTAGCGGGGATGGGGAAGTGGGGGACTGTACCCAGAATGAGGACGCGCGGGCGTTTGGCACGAGTAAGCTGCTGCCCTGCCACCTTCTCCTCGTTCTTCAGCAGCTGGATGAGGGGGAGCAGATAGGCGAGCGTCTTGCCCGACCCCGTGTGAGAAGCCAGCAGCACATCATTGCGCGCATTGACGATGGCGGGGATGGCTTTGGCCTGCGCGGGGATGGGGTGGCCAGTGAGTGAGGGAGCTGCAGGTGCGTCACCACCCGGTGTTTCCACCTGGTGATCCGTAGGACGTGTCGCGTCACACCGATAGCCCGGGGCAGCCGGGAGTGGGAGCGGCTTGTCGGGAGGGGGTGCTGCGGTTGTTGTGGGCCCTTATCAAAAGCAGGCGCGCGAAGAGCGGCGCCCCCCTCACTTCTGCCAATCGATAGGCCACGACCTCGACCAACTACCCAAGTTCGAAAGCCGCTTTTACTTACACCATCGCGAGACACGTTCGTCGGTGCGAGAGGGTGATGACAACTCGCAGACGTCGCCGGGAATGGGGGCCGTGACGAGCATACCTGGATTTCCGTGGGCTCGTTAAAACCGTTCATCGCTAGCGCCGCGAGAAGGTTCTCGTTTAGCTCGGGCCAAGTGTAGGTATCCTG
>JAPMLY010003880.1:0-16672 GCA_026401115.1 Tetraselmis chui | reverse complement strand
CGTGGGTGGGTTCGCGCGAAGCCTAGATTGGCTGAGCGCGAAAAGCAGAGAGTGCCTAGGCTCGTGGCTAGCTACGGCTTATAAGGCACGGGCTAGCTAGAGCTGACCGTTGGGGAAGTCGTTGGTCGTTGGCTCCGTCTAACTGTTCGGGCAAGGTGGTTGCCCTGCAGGCGAGACGCGCCGATATTAACGGTACCAGTAACCGCTAGAGTTACTGTCCCGTACACATGATATTGGATATGCAAACCTCTAGATTCAAATCAATCTGACCATTTACCCTAGGGCACGTTTTGCCAGTAACCTAAAGCCAAAGGCTTGCACAGCCAGAATTAGTGTTGCGGGGGGGACGGAGTGAGCCAGCCGAAGAACCGCCAAGCAGCAGGTGTTGGGGTCATGGTTGGGTCAATATATTTCCCTTCTGTCACAGAGCTGTTCTTGGCGCAGCCACCCATAAATTTGATTACGGGGAGGGGCGCGCCGATGCAGCTGGCAGCGGACGCTGCGCCTTTCCGTAGGCTGTGCGACGTCCACTTGAAACCGGCGGGTGCGGATGAGTCGACGGTGCGGAGGGCGAGGGTGAGCCAAGCGGAGATGGTGGACGCGGCGCCCCACTCGGTAGAAGGTTCGGAAGGTGAGAAGCTCAAAAAGGCGAGTGGGGGCGGCGTGTTGTAGAATTTGTTGCAGAAGGCCGCGCGCTGCTCCGTGTAGTAGTCGAGCAGGTCTGCCAAGACGGGGTTAGCGGCTACATGGATAGCGATGACAGGTTTATCGGCCGCGTCGCGGCGCTAGTCCCCTTTAGATTTGCGCACGAATAGGCAGATTTGTTGAGAGGGCATGTCGACCACTAGGTCGCCGGTCTGGCAGCGGGCGCCAGTTTCGGCGCGGCAGAAAAACATGTAATTGACGCACACCGCTAAACAGGCTCTGAAGCGCTGCATCTGAGGGAGGGAAGCAGGGGTCCACGCGAAAGTTCTGTGTAGGGTGTTGGCGGCGTGTAGAATGTCCAGGGCGACTTGTGCGGGTAGCGGGAGGCGAGCGGCGGTGGGCACTAGGCGGTGCTGTAGCATTTCGAGGCCACGGCGGGCGTCCGCCAGGAGTTCGCCCACGGCGATAGGTTGGCGCCGGTGGTCGCGGAAGAACTTGTTAACCGCGGAGAAGTAAGGTTGCAGCGAGCTGGCAGCGACCGTTCCCAAGAGGGCTAGCCAGGCCGTGTAGCGGACCATCGTGGCCGGCGTGGCCTGTAGCGGGGCGATATTTTCCTCTGCACAAAAAATAAAAAACTGTCTGATTGCGCTCTGGTAGCTCGAGTACGTAGAGGGCGCTAGCGAGTTGCTGAGTAGGGCAACCGCTGTAACCCCGAGCTTATCTGATCCTAGGAGGTCTTGAAAAGTTTCAGCCAGATCGGAGGACCAGGGCGACTGTGCTGCTTCGCGGCGTAATCCGTAGCGCGGCGGTCATGTACGCAGAGGGGGGACGTGCTGTACATGAGTATTTAATCGGTCCGGGCGTATCGCCCGGCCAATCGCACCGCGTCGATTGTAGAGCCAAGAGAGGGTGATAGCCGAAAGGCCACGATGCTCCACGCGGGAGGTCCGACCCCTTCGCGCTTGCCTAGCCTGCCGGGAAAGAACAGGTCGCGGGACGCTGGGAAGTGCACGGTCTCGGTGGCCAAGCGGGCGAACGCGTGGTACCACGTTATGTTTCGCCAATAGGGGGCGATGACAGTCGCCTCGGCTTGGGCTTGTTCGAGTTTTGCGGCGAGTGCTGGTAGGGCAGACCAAGGGGGGTTGCAGTAGTTGTTCTCGCGTTTCCACGCAGCGTCGGGGAGGTGTAGGCAGTCGATGTCCTCGCACAGGGGGTCGCGCCAGCGGGCGTTGAAGCGTGGCAGTTGCGTGTTGAGCATAGAAGCGAACCGGTCGATTGTAACCGGTCGAAACGTAGTGTTGGGCTAGATCGACCCTATTGTCCTTGCATGACGTTCAAAGTGGTTCTTCTTCGGCGCCCGCCGGCAGCGAAACGGCGGCGGCTCCGGAGGGAGGTGCGCTAGCATGCCCGTCTATACCTCCACGCTATGGGCGCTGGTAACTATGTAAACGTGCCATGCTTGGCACGGTAGGGGGCTAAACGAGGTACCGGTAGCCCTGATCCGCGAGATCGGCGGCTGTCGGCATGCCCTTTACGGAAGGTTTTGGAAAATCATAATATCCGTGTAGTAGCACTAAGATCTCCCGCTCTGCTTATTCTATATGTTTTTTGCCACTAAATTCTCCCACATACCGTCGCATTTGGAAGGATGGGGCATGTGTCTATGAATTTGTTGTCGAGGAGGGTAGGGACGGATAAGCGGTTGGTTGAGGGTGTTAGAGCTCGCAGCGGACAACCGGGAAGCAGCGCCCGGGAAGGGCGTTCGCTAATCGTCGGCCAACATGTTGATGTCGACTTGGCCCAAGGGGGGGCATCACGACACCAGAAGCAGGAGGACTTTCGCGACGGGAGGAGCGGCGCGGTCTTGCGGCGGGGTGATCCTCACGATAAGTCGCCGCCGGAAAGCCCGGTACGGAGGGTTTGACTGATTTCCGCACCCTCGCGGCCTTTTTGATCCGGCCATTGTGACCATGCACAAAGCTACCGCTACCCATTGTCGCGAGGCACACCTAATATTAGAGAGTGCGAGCCCGTGTAAGTGCGGAGGCGCGCACTCGAAACAAGGGTGCTCGACGGATGCGCGAACCTTGGACGGAGGGTATTTCCAGCGATAGTGGGTTTCGAAAGGGGGGGGGGGGGTGGTCACAGTAGCCGGATCCTTTTGGCCGTTGGTGCACGGAAATTAATCAAAGCCCTCCGTGCGGGGTTTTTGGCGGCGCCGATCCGGAGGGTCGTCGTCGCCAGATCGCGTCGCCCCCCCCCCCCCCCGTCGCGGCCAACCTCCTTGCCGCCTAGGCAAACCCCCCCCCCCCCCCCCCCCCCCCCCGGGAGATGTAGCATAGCGACGTAGTAATCCGCCACTGAGCGCCATGCCCTAGTGTTGCTTCCCGACTGGCTCGACGCCGGGTACGGGCATTAGTTTTAGTTTCCAAAAAAGCCCTTCGTACAAGGCTTTCCGGCGGCGGCTGATCTTGAGGATCGCCGCCGCCTCACCTAGCCGCTTCTCTACTTGCGACCGACCACCGGCCTATGTCAAATCGTGCATGGCCCCCCGGGAAGGCTCGATTGGTCGTGACGTTGGCTGATGATCGGATGTAGCGCGCCCGTAGTTTGATGCTTGTGTCGAGTAAGCACCATAGACGCCTTAGCTCTTCCATCATCACAAGCGACCGTGAGGCCTATGAAAATGTGACAAAACTGCCTAATTGTCTTCGTAAATTTTAGTATAAGATATGTTCACACAAAGGATGTATTTTTTTGTATCACAAGCTGTGCACGGGCCGGCTTTTGGGTGCTATGTGTCAATCATCCGGGGTACATTTTACACGCACGGTCGCGCGCGAGTACATGGATACTACTACGGACGAGCATGGGAGCAAGACTCCCCCAGCGACCGCGCATGTACGAGGATGTGTACGGACATACACTCCTATAATAGCCGCCGATGTTCCGGATGCGGACTATTACATATTTGTACATTGTGACATGTGCGGTCGCCATGATTCGAACTCGTGTCGTGAGGGTTCATAACCTCTTATCGGAGCATCCCGTTGGCAACCCGGTGCGCTACCAAGTACCGCCTTAAGAGTCGGTATCCTTAGTGTGAGTATACACTACTTACGTATCGTTATGCACGAGCTGGCTGTTGGGGGCTATGTGTCGATCGGTTGTCGCGCCTACAACGTCGGAGTTACGCTTCAAAGACTGAATACTTCGGGTCGCCCGCCGGCGGCGCAGCGGCGGCGGCCCCGGAGGGGTGTGCGCTCGCAAGCCCGTCGGCATCCCCTCACCTCCCCGTGGTGGGCGTTGCAAACCCCGTAGTTGTGCCAGGCTTGGCACGGGAGGGGGCTAAGAGGGCCGACAGCGCGATCCGCTGGATCAACAAATGTTGGGAAAGCCATATACATAGGGCTTTTGAATAAATAACTTATGTGCCATACTGGAAACAAGATCTCCCGCTCGGCCCATCCAATATCTTTTCGTAATCATATACTATTGAGTACAATCCTACTTTGAGGGGGTGGAGCATGTACCTCAGGAGCGTTTGGTGGCGAGGAGGGTACGGCCGGTTCGATTGTAGCTACAAGTTGTGCTAGTAGAGATCTTCACATTGCTATAGAATGTTGATTGCTAGAGTCTAGATGCCGTTGCATGAGCTGTGCAGCAGGTGGACAACCTTTGTGTGTCGTCGCGTCGTAATATGATGTAGGGGTAACGCTTGCTTGTGTTTTACCATCGTGACATGCGTAATCTAGCGGTTAGAATTTGTAACGTCGTGGCAACGCCACACTATTCTCGCCCCGAGTGTAATTATGATAAAAATCTTACAAGGAAAAGCAGTTGATGTGGCGGTTAGCCTCGTCAAGCTAAACGCTAGCACAAATCAGTTCTAATCTGTCTAGTTCTGTCGTTGCAAGATGGCAAAATTATGTTGTCGAGAGACGATGGTGAAAGATGACTCACTGCTGTACTTAGGCAGTATCTGTTTTAAGTGAACAAAGGAATTGTTAAATGGTTCTGTCACCTCCCTCTACAGCACTGGGCTTAAATAGGTTTCTGCCCACATTGCTTACGCCTGCAAGCTACGCTAACGTGTCAGGCGTTCGGGCTGTCTAACCGTCGTCATCTATCATGAGACGCGGCCTGCCTAGCATTGGGTTTCACGACGCGGCTTCTTCTGCATCGAAGAGCTCGTTCTGGCGCGTCATCTAGCTAGTTAGATTAATTATGCATATATGTACGTACCGGGAGGTACTGGTCGTATTGTAGCATCAGCACCCTTATCAATATTGCAGTAGCGACGTACCCACGTTTGTACGTCCGTCCGGTGGAAAAGCACGAATTGGAATCCGTAACGAGTACATGTACAATGTCCTGCAATGTACTGTTGCACGACTGTACTCGTCACACTCGTACCCTCCCCCTCTTGACAGGTCAATGAAGCCGCCGCGAGGCAGACCTCCGTGGTCTAAGCTCCTTTACTGAAGCAGTTACTGGGACTCAGGAATGCGCGCTTGGTGAGCGTGCATGAAGTCAGTGTACGCCTGAGTCTTGGCAAAATTGTGCCATTGGGGCGTCTCCAAGAATTCTTGTAACGCAATCGTTCGATGTACCTCATTCAACCGGTGCCAGACAGGTGGAATGTCGTCATCACTGAAGTGCGTCATGAAGAGCAAATATTTGCCTCGTCGCCCAGGTAGCGACTTGATGCACACAGCAGAGATGTGCGAGACGTCAAACTCCTCGTCGTCTCCTTCAGGTACAGTCACTGGGACAGCTGGTCGTAGCGGAGCGGTAGAGCAGGGTCGCAAGTTGTTGACATGGGACACAAGATGTAAGCGGACTGTCGCTGGTAGTTTCAATCTGTAACTGTGTTTCCCAATCTGCTCCTCCACTGGAAAAGGGCCGAGCTGTCTGTCTCTTAGTTTCCGGTTCGGTTGTCCTCGCAGAAAAAGGTTTGCTGTGACGACTGACACCTTGTCTCCCTTAGCGAAGTGTGGCGCTATAGACGGTTCTGTGCGCGCCTGCATCTCGTCCTTGTGTAGCTGTAACACTGAGCGTACCAGGGTGTGTACTTCCTGTAGCAATCTCAACCGTTTTGTTGCGTCTTGCGAAATTGGAATGGACGGTCGCATGCTGAACAGCAGGTCAGGAGGCTCCTCAGGAGAAAAACCAAAGTTAGCCTCGAACGGTGTGTGCTCAATTCCGAGTGCACGCGAAGCGTTGTACGCAAACTCCACTTGCGGTAGAAGTGTCGACCAATCAGAGCCATCATAGCAACAGAAGCAACGAAGAAGCTGAAATTGAAATTGAAATTGAAATTGTTTACAACATGTACCGTATGCGCCGGTTTTTCACCAAAAGCCGGATGCGTCGGTTGCTGTCTCTAGGCCCTCCCAACTATGCCATACAGGGAACTTACAAGTCAGGGCTAGACCGTTAACCACCTAATCCAACCTCTCCAAGGGTGTTCGGGGGTTTTACTCCCCCCCGGGGAGGGTGCAAGTAGAGGCGAAGGTTGTGGGCTGTCAGGGTCGTGCGTGGAGGTAATGTGCGGATGCGCGGCGGGAGGTCGTGCGGGACTTGATGCGGTATATGCGTAGGAGGTGATGCAGCCATTGGACTGTATGCGTATGGAGTCGTGCAAGGATGCGAGATGTGTCGAGGCGTACTTTGGAGACGAGTTTATCCGGAGGGTCGGTGCGGGCAGTGAGAAGGGAGGTGAGACTCATGATGGTGGAGGAGTGCGGTGTACCTGTGCGGCTCATGACGATGGGGAGAATATCGACCACTGTGCCTGGCGAGTGGTTTCTGATGGCGTTCGCAAGGGGTGTGTATTTGGCGCGTATATGGTCGGCAGTGTGAGAGAGGTTATTGTCTGTGCAGTACTTCCATTCTCCTATCTGAATCTTTTTTATGGATGCGTAACGTCGGCGACCGTTGGAGTGACCAACGAATCTGGGTTCGAGGATGCGGATGAAGTCAGGTTTGTGTGATGGGGGACGAAGCAGGGGGGGGAGAATCTCAGGGGGGAGGACGGCGGGGCATGAGGTTAGGGAGTCATGCGAGAGACCTTCGTCAGCAGCAACAAGGCGGGTGGGCATGTGGGTGGGGTGAGGAGGGTGGCAGTCGAGTGGGGTGAGGGCAGGGGTGGGGGTATCAAACGATTTTATGGGTTTGTTACCAAAGTCTGCGGTGATGGTTTCCCAGCGTCCTCCGTTGTGGCGTTCCAGTAGGGAGAGTAGGAGTTGTAGAGCGCTGTTGTGACGGTCCTGTCTTAGACCAGACATAGAGGGGCATTTACCGGCCATGTGGCCGTTGCTAGTGAATTGGCCACATAGGGGGCCGAAGAAGCTGCTGAAATGTGTTGTTCACTCGCTCTGTCAAGCCGTCTGTTTCTGGGTGTCGGCTAGAAGACATGTTCAGACGCGTTCCGAGGCGTCTCCAGAGTGTCTGCCAGAAAGCGCTGACAAATTTCGGGTCACGGTCGCTGATCAGCACACGGGGCAGTCCATGTAAGCGGTAGACTCCATGTAAAAACAAAGTGGCAGTTTCTTCGGCAGTAATCGACTCTGTACATGGCAGAAAATGGGCCATTCGAGTTAGATGGTCTACTACAATCAGCACACTGTTAAAGCCGTTGCTCTCATGCAAGTGTGTCAGGTAGTCAAGACCAACTGTATGCCACGGTCTGGGTGGAACAGGTAACGGGTAAAGAGTCGCAGCCATCTGCGGTCGAATCTTCGCTCGTCGACACACGACGCGGCGTTCACAAAAATCTTTCACGTCTTGGCGGATTCGTTTCCACCAGAATCTGTCGAGTGCTTTAGCAAGAGTGCTAGCAACTCCTCTGTGATCAGCTGACGAACTTTCGTGCAGCTCTGTGATCAGTTTCAGTCGGAGCTCAGAGTTCTATGGTATACAGAGGCGATTGAGGCGCCAAAAGTATCCGTCTCTGGCTTCTATCCGGCTGTCTCTTGTCCACTCACCATCGTCCCCATAAAACGAATCTTGTGAGAACCCCTCGCGAATGAGATCAGCGAACTCAGGGCTCAGCTGCAGCGCGTCAACAGTAAATGAATTTAAATGTGCGTCTTCAAACCGCAGCTGGGACTTCCGTCGTAATTCTCGATCTGACGGAACCTCGCCATCCCAAAATAAGGGTACTGTGGCCTGAGGTACGAAGTCTGGACGCCGGCTTAACGGGTCAGCTTCGTTCAGAGCTCCCTTGCGATATGCAAGTGTCATCGAGCCCACAAACGGTTGCAAATCCCGCAGGTATCTTGCTTGCCGCTTGTTCAGCCTGTTGTTCGGTTGCCTGAGCAGATGTCGCAGTGTGTCGTGGTATGTTACGACAAGGAACTTAGAGCACCCTTCAAGATAGCACCTCCAATGCTTGACATCTTCGCATACGGCCAAAGCTTCTAAGTCGTACGCAGAGTAAGTGTTACCACGCTCAGCTGGATTCAGCTTACGCGCCCAATAAGAGACTGGTTGAAGACCTCCTCCTTGGTCTTGCAACAGGACTGCTGCAATCCCCACTGTTGAAGCATCAGTAGCCACGGTGAACGTCGCGTCCGAGCCGACCTCCGGAAGGATCAGGCATGGCGCGGAAATGAGCCGTAACTTGAGAGTCTCAAAGGCTTCCAAACAGGCAGGCGTCAGCGTAACCTTCTGTGGCTGGGACTTCCGCAGTAAGTCCGTCAATGGAGCCGTAAGGTCGCTAAAATGGTGTATAAATCTGGTATAGAAGTTGCAGAATTGTACAAAACTGCGAACCTCCTTCTGCGTCTTGGGCACTGGCCAGTGTGCAACGGCCTCGACTTTCTTTGTGGAAACCGAAATTTTACCGGCTGACACAGTGTAGCCCAGATATTCCATCTGTTGCAGTCCGAAGAAGCATTTCTTAAGGCGTAATTTCAGCCCTTCCTCCTTGAATCGCTGCAGCACTAGACGTAGGTGCTCCATGTGCTCCTCCAGTGTTCGACTGTAAATGCAGACGTCATCTAGGTAGACTGTCACGAACTTATGTAAAAAGTCGCGAAGAATGTCGTTCATCATTCGTTGAAATGTAGCCGGCGCATTGCACAGGCCAAACGGCATGGCGACCCACTCCATTAAGCCATCAGGGGTCTGAAAAGCCGTCTTGTGAACATCCTGGTCACGCACTCGAACTTGCCAGAATCCAGAAGCGAGGTCGAGGTGTGCGTAAAAATTCGCGTCCTTAAGTTCGTCCAGAGTATCATCCACACGCGGTAGTGGGTAAGCATCTTTACGCGTAACCTCGTTAAGGCCACGGTAGTCAATGCACGGACGAAGCGAGCCATCAGCTTTCCGCACAAAAAGAATTGGCGAGCCGAACTCATTGTAGCTGGGACGGACCAGACCAGCCTCCACTGCGTTTTTGAGCTGTCGATAAAGCTCAACGCGTTCTGCGGGTGACAACATGTTCAGACGTCGACGTCGCATTGGGCCAACCGTTTCAATGGGATGATCCCACTGTCGGCTTACAGGTGGAGAGTCGACAGGTTGCAGTAACTCCGGGAAGTCATCGAAGAGTAACGACCGAAAGTTGTCACGTTGTTCTGCAATTAGCTCCTCTCCAGTGTGAAAAACTGTCAGTTGTTTAGTGGCCGACGCAAGTTCAATGACGTAAAAATCAGCATGACGTCCCCTGCTGCGGCGCGTCTTGCGCATGAGCTTCTGAACTTTCGTAGACGACAGGAGTAGACACTCAGGGCGTCGTTCCTCGAGGGTAGTCTCCACAGCTGTGCCGTCCATTAGTGTAAAAATTCTGGTTGTACCAAACTGTAAAGAGGCATGTTCGTCATCAAGCCATGGTAAACCCAGGATTAAATCAGCTGTGCGTAAATCACGTAAGACGTAGAAAGTCCGGTGAAATTCGTGTCGAGCCAGTTCAAAAGTGACGTCACAGACTGTCGTAGAAGTCACTCGTTGTCCGTTAGCGAGTCGAACTGGGGTCTTAGTCGTAGACTTCCGAGTCTGTAAAGCGAAGCGTCGTACAAAGTCCTCTCACACAAAATCAAGCGTCGCAGCGCAGTCCACTAATCCAGAAATTTGGTGTCCGCCATCATGAGTTTTCACAGTCAGCTCAGTTCGAATTAACGGTCGAGCTTCCGTGAGGTCAGTCAGTAGGGCTGTAGCTGGCGAGGAAAATTGTTACAGCGTAGCGATGGAAGGTTCCGCGTTGTCTGCAAGTACAGGTACCGAGTCGGGTTGATCAGGTGATGTAGGTGTTGTTGAGTCGTTAAACGCACAATCTGCGTCGACTAACCACAGCTGTACATGCCAAGGAGCTGGAGCAACCACCTCCTATTGCGCTGGGTTCTCCAGTGACTGACGAGTAAAAAGTTGAGTTCTCGCTGGGAATTCTTGGTAGAGTTTCCAATGCTTAGTCACTTGAGTAAATTTCGCCCACTTCGGTAGTACAAATACAGCCATCGTAGATGTCGGAGATGTTCGACGACAATCCTCAAAATGCTGTGCAATTTGCTTAGCTAACTCCCAGGGTGGGTTGATGAACACCCGTTCTCCTGTCAAATCTCTGTCTAGAATCGAGTCACTCGGCGAACAGTGAGGTAAGTCACCGTGCGAGTTAAGACCTTCATCATCAGCACATCCCTCCAATGTGAAGTCAAATCGTGCATGCAGAGGGTCAAGGACTGAGTCAACCAGTTTCCAATCAATTGAACGTCTGGTTACATGTTTACGACTCCGTCTCTTCTTAGTCTGACGTCGACGACCTGCCACTAGAGTTGCAGGTATCGCGACTGTAGTCGATGGAGATGCCGAAGGTGTTTCGACGACCTTTGTCGCTAACAATGTCTCAGAATGAACAGTAGATGTAGCCGGCTGCTCCAGTTCATTAGTAGAACAGCCTTGCCACCATCATTGCTTCTTAGATTGCTGTACCTCCATCGGTGCCTTGCCCTTCCACTCCGGGCACTTGAACAGTCGATGTCCCCTCTTGTGACACTTGAAGCAGAGCCCCTCGTCCATATGCTTTTTGCGCTCCTCAAGTGTCATGGCATCAACAAGGGTTTCAAAGTCCACGCGGCCAGGGTTTGTTGATGGTTTGTTGACCACGGTCACCACCGTTGTTGCCTCTACGACAACGTCCACGACCATTATTGCGCTTCCATATCTTAGAGGCCCCAACAAGGGGGTCAACAAGGTTGCGCTTCTTAGTAGGTTGACCCGACGGACTAGCTGTAAACCTCACGTTACCAAGTTCCGGGGAATCAGTCACGACATCGTTCACGAAATTCTGGAGCTCCACCAGAGTAAGGGTATAACCCCTCTGAGCTCGGTGTGACTTCGCTTGATTCTTCAACGTAAAGTTGCCCAATCCGTTTATGAAGCGTACACACTGTACATCAGCTGTCAGGTTCTGTCGTGAACGACGTAAGAAGTCGTTGTACTGCTTCGTGTAGAGAGCGTAACTCATGGTACTGCTCTGCGTAAGGTTTAGCAAAGCGTTGATCGCATCATCCTGGATGTTCGGAAGAAACGTGGTCTTGCGTAACTCCGCAACAAGCAGGTCGTAAGTAGACGGAATAGCCGCTTGGGTTTTACGGTTTAACCACCACCCGTTTAGATGTCCTTATAACTGAGACGTAATCCACATAACTGCGTCGTAAGAGTCAGCCGTAATGCCAAGCATTAGAAAACGTTGCGGCTGAGCTTCAAGCCAATCCTCCAGTTCATTGGCGTCACGACCAGACTGTAACGGGGAGTTAATCGCAGCTTTACGCTGCGTCTCAATAAGGTTCACATGTAGGCCAGCCAAGTTCCGGGTAGGCATCGGCATTCCCACACGTAAATCTGTCGGTGTTTCACCACTCAGCTGGTTAATGTGCCCACGAATCAGCAGCCAAACAGGACCAGAGTCGACCGTCGTAAACCGGGAGAACATGAAGAACTGTCTCGCAATAGACATGTCGTCCTGAAAGACCGGATTATGTGAGTAGACTGCTCGACAAAAGGTCTCCCATGGAGTCACGTAACCGAAGTGAAGTAACTCGCTCTTGTGCTTCTCAGCACGAAGTAACCCCGTCTTAGCGGGCGTAAGGTTCAGACCGTCAATGTTAATTGATTCCGGGACGACGTAAGTACCATCCGGATTAATTGTCGATTGTGCTGTTACAGCCTGTTCAACATGAACAGAAGTACGAAGGTGGCTCGCAGCAAACGGAACAGGGACAGAAGCCGAGTACACGTAAACAAGCATTAGACCTTCAGGTAACGCGACTCGAACAGGAGCGTCACTCAACAGCGTCAAATCTTCCGGTGTCAAAATAAGACCGGTTTCCTCGTGTAACTCACGAACGGCAGCGTCAACAGGCTCTTCATTAGGTAAGACAGAGCCAGCCGGGAACCAATTGAAATTGAAATTGAAATTGTTTACAACAATACCAGTATAAACCGGCTGCTGTCTCTGGGCCCCCCCTTTTGCTATGCTCAACCTGTAGTTGGACTTCTAAGCGTGAGGTAGACCGTAAACCACTAATCCCAACCTCTCCAATGGCAGTAACGATACCGTCTAAAACATACCTGTATCCAGGTATTTATAATTTTTTGATCTATACGTATTTTTTTTTTGGATACAGTATGAAAAATAAGATGTCGCTAGTCTCCACGTTACGCGGCCTGCTCCAGCCGCTGCGGGGTCGCTGATCAGCAAGGCTGTCCAGCTGAAGCTGGGCGAGGCGAACCTGCCTGACCTCGGCTCCCGTGCGACTCCGGTCGTGCCGGAGCTTGGGGGGAAAGGCAGGTGAAAAACCCCCCTCGCATAGGTCGTCGTCGGTCCCGCCCCGATCCGTGCTCCACCCCGCCCGAGATATTAGCCCCCACCCCCGACGCAGCTCGCCACCTAGCCGAGTCTTCTCTCCTCCTTCGGGGGCTGAGAAGAGAGAATAACTAGGCTGCAGACGGTGTCCGGCTGGCTCTCCTGCCCCCGAGCCAGATTTTCTCCTGTCCCCTGTCCTTCTCCCGTCTGTTTCCAACACCTATCTGATCGCGCTGTAGCCGTCCGTACCCTCCCCCGGTGGTTTACGTTGTTAGGGGGTCGCCTTTACGAGCAGTGTGCCGTTACGATAACCCTAGGCACACTGCCTGAGGCAGCCTATCGATAACCGGGTACCGACTAGGGGAGGGGTTGTAAGAACACAGGGATCGAGTCGCCAGTCCTCAAAAGATGGTGGGTACGGGAATTTTTCCAAAAACCCCCCGTACCGGGTTTTTCCGGCGGCGGGCGATCCTAAGGACCGCCGCCGCTAGACCGTGCCGCTCCTCCGACTGCGACCAGCCTCCGTCCTGCGTAGCATCAGGCCTCGCCCCCAGGGGAGACTTAAGACTCTCACAGGGCTGGCGACTGCTAGCGAGCGCTGTCCCAAGCGCTGCTTCCCAGCTGTCCGCCGCCAGCTCCAACATCCTCGTCCCTCCGCTGATCCGTTGGGTACGGACATTATTTTAGTGTCCAAAAAAGCCCTCCGTACAGGGCTTTTCGGCGGCGGCTGATCTCGAGGATCGCCGCCGCCTCCTGTAGCCGCTCCTCCGTCTGCGACTAGCCTCCGTCCTGTGCCATGTCTTGCCTCACCCCTCGGTGAGGTTCGACCGGCACAGGGCTGGTCGATAGCTAGCGAGCGCCCTTTCCTGGCGCTGCTTCCCGGCTGGCCACCACCAGCTCCAACACCCGCCTCCCACCGCTGATCCGGCCGTACCCTCCTCGCCATCAAACGCTGCCGTAGTACAGGTCCCACTCCTAAAAGTAAGGATGTATCTAGGAGTATCTGTGCGCGAAAAAACATATCGGACGGGCCGAGCGGGAGATCTTGGCGCCGGTAGTGCACAGAAATTATTTTTTCAAAAGCCCTCTGTACAGGGCTTTCCCGACAGCTGCTGATCCCACGGATCGAGCTGTCGGCCCTCTTAGCCCCCTACCGTGCCAGGCCTGGCACGGCTACGGGGTTTCCAGCGCCCACCACGGGGAGGTGAGGGGATGCCGACGGGCCTGCGAACGCACCCCCCTCCGGGGTCGCCGCCGCTGCGCCGCCGGCGGGCGCCCCGGGAACCAAGTTTTACCGGTACGAGGCTCACGTTGTAATACCAGCTTCACGTCCGACAGTTTAGTTCCTCCAACATGAATTACCAACACCACGTAATGTCCAGGTCCTAGAGAAGCCATCTCGAATAAATCATGCAACGTCGAGCGAATCAACGAGCAACGAAAACGTGCGTCGATCAGAGAGCTCCGAAACCAGTGTGGCGGTTAGCCTCGTCAAGCTAAACGCTAGCACAAATCTGTTCTAGTATGTCTAGTTCTGTCGTTGCAAGATGGCAAAATGATGTTGTCGAGAGACGATGGTGAAAGATGTTTCACTGCTGTACTTAGGCAGTATATGTTGTAAGTGATAGAGGAACAAAGGAATTGTTAAATGGTTCTGTCACCTCCCTCTATTGCACTGGGCTTAAATAGGTTTCTGCCCACATTGCTTACGCCTGCAAGCTACGCTTACGTGTCATGCGTTCGGGCTGTCTAACCGTCGTCGTCTGTCATGAGACGCGGCCTGCCTAGCATTGGGTTTCACGACGCGGCTTCTTCTGCATCGAAGAGCTCGTTTTGGCGCGTCATCTGGCTAGTTAGATTAATTATGCATATATGTACGTACCGGGAGGTACTGGTCGTATTGTAGCATCAGCACCCTTATCAATATTGCAGTAGCGACGTACCCACGAGTGTACGTCCGTCCTATGGAAAAGCACGAATTGGAATCCGTAACGAGTACATGTACAATGTCATGCAATGTACTGTTGCAGGATTGTACTCGTCACATTGAGGCCACTTAGCAAAAAGAAGAAAAGAGGAAAAAACCTAAGGTCGAGGAACAAGAAGGCATGCCACAGCGTCAGCACTGCCCTCCTGAAAAGCGTCGCGGAGATTTGAACCCAGAGCGCCATGTAGAGCTGCGGATAGACGTTGCATGAATTCACGTCGCACATCCCCCAAAAACCGCTGAAAAGGAACAGAAGTAGATCGACGAACGAAATGTTGCATATGGACATATCCGTCAGAGCGGAAGGAGCGAGAGTTAGCAGCACCCATGCCAGGGAAGCGACGAACAGACACCAAAATAGCCAGGCGATCAACCAACTTAGCCGCCATCGGCGCCAACCGGCCCCCATCCTCCATGGCGAAGGGATAGTAGTCATGAATCGATTGAACCGAAGGCTTTTCGCGACAATACGTGTACCGAGCCACGCATAGAGGCGTGCATAACCTGCACATGCACGAATTTCGGCCCGCAAAATATGGGCCGCAAATCCAACGTGTGTGCCCACAATGATTGGGGCGTGCCGGTAAAGGTGCCCCCGTCAGTGAACAACGCGCCGTGGTGTGTTGTTCCAAAATCAGTATTCTACTTCCCAATCGAGTTGCATGGCCATCGCGGCAGTGCGCGGCGGGCAATTAAATGCGTGCCGCTAGTAACGGACTTTATGGGAAGAGTGTAAGCACGAATTTAATTGCCCCCCACGCACTGCCGCGATGGCCGTGCAACTCGATTGGGGGGTAGAGTAATGATTTTGGAACAACACACCACGGCGCGTTGTTCACTGACGGGGGCACCTTTACCGGCACGCCCCAATCATTGTGGGCACACGCGTTGGATATGCGGCCCATATTTTGCAGGTCGAAATTCGTGCATGTGCAAGTTATGCACAACTCTATGCGTGTCTCGGTACACGCAGTGTCGCGACAAGCCGGGAGGCTACTCGGCATTGTGTTCTCAGCATGTTTGCAGAATTGCACGAGTATTCGCCGAGTGTGTTGCGCCCGGCCGTCTACAGAGCGGCGACACCGAGAATTGCACTAGGTTTTCTTGCCACGTGCCCGAAAATGCAACCAAGGAGCACGGGCTAGGGACTTATTGGGCTTGAGGGGCGGTTGAATTGGAGCGTAAGCACCCTAGCGCGCGGATCGCTGGCCTTAGAAGCTTGCGCATCGCTGGGCGTGAAATATGGCGGGGAGCTTTTAAAGTACCCTAGCACGGGCCTTGGTTTGGCATGCGGCAAATGGCACGGTGCCATGCCATCATGGGGCATGAAAATGCGCAACGCCGTGAATAGACGAAATATAGAGCGCTGATTGTTAAGCGTATTGGCGGAGCGGGTGTGCGGGTACCACCTGTCCAAGGGTTGCTAGCCCCGCGCGAATGTGGCAGATTTTGAAACCCTACAAATTTTAGTTGGTTGTACGAGGGCATGGATGACATCGGACGGCGGATTTGACGCGAAAATCGGCCGGTAGGCGTAGATGTAATTGAACATTTATTTCTGCTTGGGGGAAGGGCTTCCATTTGCAACTTAGTTTGCTCGAATCGGACTCCGTACGGCAAAGTTAGGTTTTTTTAGCCTCCCAAGTTGTGGGTTTCCGGCCCCTATCCCACCCACGTCAAGCATCTTAACGGTACATGCTATCACACCCACGTACTCCCATGTTTGCGGACAACATGCTGGGATCATAAAAACCGAGTGTTGTGTCGCCGATCTCGGGACTACTCACGAGTCAAAGTGTGGAAAATCCGAATTCCGGGGCGCCCGAGTCAGGGTATGCCCCGAAATCGGGGTTGACCCGCAAACCCTAATACGTCAGACCGTAGCCGTGACAGGGGCAATTTGTGCCCCGCTTCCCCCTGTACTTAACTGTCAACACGAGTTTCGGTCCGCCTTTTCAACGAGCGAAAGTACAGTTAAACCCTAGAAACCCTACATGATAAACGCCCGCCCTACGCGAAAGGCCCTATTTCGCTAGTAACGGACTGAATGGGAAGAGTGTACATTCACATTATATGAGGCAGTACTTGGCAGCGCGCCGGGTTGCCAACGGGATGATGCTCCGATTTACACTAGGGCACGTTTTGCCAAAGATGTCAGCTTGCTTACAATTTGGCCAAAAGATACCCACAGACAGGGTATGGGGGTCGATTAGCGCAGGATTATAGGGATG